>JAEQBH010007580.1:0-160663 GCA_016808115.1 Tetrastigma voinierianum
ATTTTAACCAAATTCCATGATTAATATTACCCAAAAGCGATCAAGAAACCATTTTTACTAAAATTGTAAACATCAATATAATCTAAAACATTCAGAAATAATTTTACCAAAACAACCACCTAAAAAGCAACCAGAAATAATTTTCACTAAAACTCTAAACATCAATATTACCCAAAACATTCAAAAATCGTTTTTACTAGAACTCTAAACATCCATATAACCTAAAAAATTCAGAAATCATTTTTACTAGAACTCTAAACATTAATAACCCAAAAGCATTCATAAATCATTTTTACTAAAACTCTAAACATCCATATAACCTAAAAAATTCAGAAATCATTTTTACTAAAACTCTAAACATCAATATAACCCAAAAGCATTCAGAAATCATTTTTACTAAAATTCTAAACATCCATATAACCTAAAGCATCTATAAATCATTTTTACTAAAACTTTAAACAACAATATAACTCAAAAAAATTCAGAAATCATTTTAACTAAAACTTTAAAACATCAATATAACCTAAAAGCATTCATAAATCATTTTTACTAAAACTTTAAACATCCATATATAACCTAAAAAAATTCAGAAATCATTTTACTAAAACTCTAAACATCCGATATAACCTAAAAATTCAGAAATCATTTTACTAAAACTCTAATGATCCATATAAATATAAAAAATTAAGAAATCATTTTTACTTAAAACTTTAAACATCAATATAACTCAAAAAAAAATTCAAATATCATTTTTTACTAAAACTTTTTAAAACATCAATATAACCTAAAAGCATTCATAAATCATTTTGACTAAAACTTTAAAACATCCATATAAATTAAAAATTCAGAAATCATTTTTACTAAACTCTAAACATCCATATAACCTAAAAATCAGGAAATCATTTTTACTAAACTCTAAAATCAATATAACCCAAAACATTCAAAAATAATTTTAACTAAAACAACTAAACCTCAATATAACCTAAAACATTCAGAAATAATTTTTACTAAAGCAACTAAACATCAATATTACGCCAAAGCAAACTAGAAATTATTTATTAAAACTCTAAACATCAATATATTCCAAAACATTCAAAATAATTTTTTACTAAAGCAACTAAACATCAATATTACCCAAAACATTCTCCAGAAATAATTTTTACTACACAACTAAACATCAATATAACCTAAAAGCAAACTATAAATAATTTTAATAAAGCAACTAAACATCAATATTACTCTAAAACATTCAAATATTTTTTACCAAAACTCTAAACATCAAGAACTCCATAATATTGGCAATACAATACAAAACAAAGGGACAAAGGCCTACAAAGTCTCTTCCCAAATAATGATCCCATCTGGCCAAGATGGCCATGGTGGCCTCTTAAAATCAAGTACCATCCATCAAAGCTTCTCAAATGCTAAGCCGCAAACAAGAACCCCTTCTTAATCTTGAATATATCCTAAAGAAGCCATAAAGAAACATTCCTCTAAACCATATTCAACAACTCGTAAAATAAACCAAAATAAATAGATAAGTAAAATAACATAACGTAAAACCACAAGAAGTCGCTTACCTGGAACACACTGTACGTGCTTCCTTGCCTATTACCAGTCTTGTCTCCAAATACTTTCTTCTACACTGAACTGTCTACTCTTCTCTCATGCTTCCTCCCCTTTTTCTTTTCCTTTTCTTTTTGTTCTTTCTCCCCCCTCCTTTTATTCGTCAAACCTCCCTCCTTTTGAAAACTTCCACCCTAAGAAAGATCCTTCCACCTTCTCTTAAAAACTCGTGCCTCTCTTAAAAATATCCTCATTTTTCTATGCATGGAGAACCCAAGACTTCTTTTTGGGAACTCCTTTTTCCCATCTCTCCCAAAACCCATTAACTTATATATTTTCCTTTTTTATCCATGTATTTTTTTATTATTTACGTTAATGAAATCACTTCAAAATCATGTAAAACAATAATAAAAAAAGAATACATTTTCCAAATATATTACCTTAAGTAAAATAAACAAATAAAATAGAATAAAAACAATTTTGAAATCATCAAACTAACAAAATAAAATTAAAAAAAAACATTTTGAAATGTCAAACTATCAAAAATAAAAGCATTTTTTAAAATATTAAATAAATTAAATGAAACAAACATCTTCTTAAAAAATATTAACCTAACTAAAAATTATTTTCTGGAACATTTAATTAAATTAAATAAATAACAAATTTTCAAAATAGATGAAAAAGTAAAAGTTCCCTTTTTTAAAAAATATTAAATTAAAATAAATGAGTAAAACTACTTTTTTAACATGATCAAAATAATAATAAAAACAAATGAATAGATAAATCAAATAAGTAACATAATAAAGTAAAAAACAAAATAAATAAATAAAAGTCATGTATTAAACGAGTCATGCAAGCCATGTCACCCATGCAAGCTAAGTGTGAGTAACAATGGGGCCACCTAAGAGCTTCAACCAATTGGTCAATGATCTTGAAAAGAATATGTCAAGAGGACAAAATTGGTCTACAAATATGCCCCTCTTCGTAGTGAATGAACGAGAATGAGTAATGTATACGAGCTGGATGAGTGAAATGAACTCTAGTGAAGAAATTCTAAAGACCAACAATTTTGTCCATGCACAATCATAATGAAAGCTAAGGGAATTGGGTCACGATGACCGGAGGACTAATGGATCCAAACACGATGTCGAAGAAGATAAGGAATCCTGACATTAAAATCGAAGAGAATCCAATGGACTTCAAAAGATGCTAGAGGAGATAGAGAACTGCATACAATACCACGTAGAAGATAAGAAGATTCTACACAACGCCGATTGAAAAAGAAGATCCGGCACGATGCTGAGTGGTGGTATAGGAGAATCGACACAATGCCGTAAATCTTAAACATATGACTAGAGGATTCGAGTGTGATGTCGAGAACCACCGAACAAAAAGGATCGATCCATGAAATGAGAACCCAATACAAAAAGGATCGACCGAAAGGCACCGAGAACCTGAACAAAAAGGATTGAATCCGAGCAAGTACCGAGAATACGAACATAGGGGGATTGATCCGAGCGAAAATCTAAAGGGTCCTCATGAAGTAATCGGGAAAGGTAGAATTTGGGCGAGGCCTAAAAGTAGAAATCCGTGCAAGTAATCAAAAGGTGGATCCATGAGTTTTGAAGGTGGAACCGGGCGAGTACCGCAGAAAGGTCCCAAGCAAATGAAAGGGTAGAATCCATGAAAATGAAATGGTAGAATCTAGGCTAGCAACGGAGGTAGAACTAAAAAGTAGTGTCTGAAAGGTGGAAAATCTAGGTGAGTACCGAGAAAGGTGGAATCCGGTGAGTACTGAGAAAGGTCCTATGAAAATTATGAAAGGTGGGATCCGAAATAGTATCGTAGAAGAGCCCGAGGAGTACCGTGGAGAAGGATCGAGAAGGTAGAATTCACAGTACGGAGAACCACCAAACTAAAAAGGGATAGATGCCAAAACCAAGGCTCTGGGAGAACTAAACCGAATGGGATGCCCTAAAACAAACCTAGAAAATGGGGAGACTTAGGATGCAAATCGCGAGATATCTGACCTTGATGACAAAAAGGGTATGCCCCAAGGTGGATGTCGTAAAGTGCCAATAAAATGACAAGCGAGAAAAACACAAACACCACTAACAAGATGGAAAGAAGGAGGTACACCCCTGTAGGACAATCTCACAAATGTGACCAAATGTGAAAGGAAAGGGGTTATGCCCTAGTCTAGGGTATCATCGCAATGTCAAAATCCCATAACTGCACATGCGGTCAAAGTCAGAGAGCTGAAAACATCACAGTCATTCATTCATGAAAAATCATCCATTTTATTCCACAACATCCAATATCCACAAACTCCATATAGGTATCCCAAAGGTGTACATCCGATATGCAAGTGCCTCGATAAAAAAACCTCGGCTGGGCCTCTGGCAACAATCAATCGAACAAGCGAACAAGACAACATATGGGGTGTGCGCCAGTGTGCACCCCTATTGAGTTGACGAATATACGCGAATCTAACCCTAGGCTAGCCCTTAGAAGCACTCTGCTGTATGAAGAAACCCGACTGCATGAGAGTTAAAGGACCTAAATGTAAAAATGGGAAAAGGAATGCAAAAATGTAAAAGGCCAAACATGGCCTTATTTTGGAATCAAAATATCCCACATTTCGTCTGGGATAGGGGCAAACGTATGTAGAAGAGAGGAGAAGAGAAGGAGGAAGAGAAGAGAAAATTAAGAAGGCCAAAAAGGTATGGAATTCTACTGATTTTGTATGGAATGTATAGAACCCAGAAGATACATGCTCGGGATCTTAGAAGTTAACATCTGTGTATTTTAGATTACTTGTATCATTGTCTTATATTTGGTGTAATATTGAACCACTTAGACGTTTTAGAATATATTGATTTATTAGAGCTTAGTTGATTAAAATGATTAAAATATGCAATTGATAAATATCAATCACACACGCATCACATCGCGGATCAGAATCACTTCATTTCACGAGTGGTTCGACACGGTCTATATGGGAATCGTCACCCTGCCTGTCTGCTTTACTATCCTCATAACACATAAATTCCATGTGTTTTGTTTGTTCGCTATTCGTCCTTCCGAGGACTCGTCTATCGATTTAATGAGGACCCATAAGTGTATATGTGACGCCTATCTCTGCGTGGGTCCTGTTGATCCCACACCTCTACGGAATACAAGTGGATGTCTAAGTCTCGACGCCACCAGTGGCTCCACAGAGTCTCCGTACCTGAGAGCTCTGCCCAACACAAAAGACTGCATGAAACCCGTCCTGCCACCCAATATAACTTCAATGATACAAATATGGATAAAAACGGCCTCTTGGGCCCATACTACAATATCCCACAGTTCTAAGAGTTCAAATGTTTTACTCTTATACAACACATATATTAAACTTAACGAGTTCTAATACATGTATACATCATCAAAGCCACAACCCGGCTTTCTTCTAATCCTCAGTCTCTAGGACGAAAGGTCCCTCGCACGCCCTCGCACCGAAAAATAATATCCTCGATTGTGGTGAGCTAATGCTCGCAGTGGAATCGCCTAAGTGGGCTACTCACCTAAGTGCAATGCTCCAAAATAAACATACATTCAAGCAAAATGCACAGATCCTACTTGAATGTCTATATGACCAACTCAGATCCCGAGTCCTCACCGACTCCATCACACTCGCCTAAGCCTCGTATGAGAATTCTTATATTCATTTGTTTGTTAGTGGACAACCCTCCGATGTGTAGATATTAATTGGGCCGTCTCCGATGATTGATATTGATGATGACCATCTCCTGATATATCAATCTGGGGCTATCTCCGACAATTATATTTTTAGTTTTGCATAACCTCGATAATTCACATTTTGACAACCGAACTATTTTCTAGACTCATCTCATGCACTCAATTCCTATAGTCCTAGGGTGTTCAAAGGTATGGAATGGCTGTATGCGCTCAATACAATTTAATTCATAAATATATAAACATGAATATATTCACATAAAATTAAATCACACACCATGTCATGTAATTTCATTCATCACATCAAAATTAGCTCTCACGGCTAATGATCAAATGTAAGCAATTGATTTGAATTACTTTGACTAAACACATATTTTCACAAATTTTATTTTCGAACATTATTTGAACAAAGTAAACCCTCGCCATCGTCTTCTATCAAACACAAATTACCTGGGCTTCACTTTCATGATCCTCATTTCGCCATTTCCTACTCAATCAAACCCATACATGATTTATTGAACCATTCCTCACCCATTTAACCCAAACAGTCCGCATCGGCTCACTGGGCCGCTCCATTTGGTGTTCCAAAATTGCATCAATTCCTGGGCCCCAGGTTTGGGACCGATCAAACCCATTGCTCATGCCCAACCAACCGAAACATTAACATATAGGATTTAAAATGAAGAATAAAACCCAAGTAGGGAGAAACCCTTCTACTCCAGTTCAGTAAACTCCCAAAACTGGGTACCCACGCCGAAGCCCCTCCGCGCAGGCGCCTCCTCATTCCGAAGACCGCCGATCACTGATCGTTTCAAACTGGGAGAGGCGAAGACACCTCCTCTCTAAAATGAGATCTAAGCTTTCTGTGCAAGCCTCCTCCCTCCCCCACCTTTTTTCTCCCTTTTTGCTTTTTGAAGAGGATGATACTATTCCTTGTCCTTTCTTAACTTAAATCAATTTCCTATAATACATCTATGTCCCTTACCGCTTTTGATATCGATTAATTATCTCTGCCTCTCTCCATTTCATCATTTCCTCTTACTCATACCCACTAATGGCAACATGAGTACTAATATGTGTGACTTTCACGCATCGAAATTGCTTTTACTTCGCACTCCGAACTCGTGATGTCTGAAAAACGTAAGGAGCCGACCGAATCGTTTCGAATCTCTACGAAATTTTATGTGCTAGCCAGATTTCGCGAGACGATTCCAACAGTGCAATTCGTTTTGTCATCCGAGATCTAGAGAATAAATTTCGGATTTTTAACCGAAATTAACAATTTTGTAATCGACTTACACTTTACCCTCTTTTTCCTAAATTGGAATTTCTGTCTTATAGTATATAAGGGTCCATTCATGTTAAAATGTAAAAGATAAATTAGACCGTACTTGCTTTAAGGCCTCTACGAGTGTGATGTGGGCAAAACTTAATGCCTATGATAAGATAGAAGTCATTATATGATAAGTAAAATAATTTATAAATACTATGGATAATCATATATGAAAAGTATAGTTAAATATTTAAATAGATTGTTTGAAAATGAATATCTCATAAGTATATTATTAATACTAATGTGTATTCATGTATATGAGATATCTTTTATAATACCTACAAGATTAATAAGAAAAACATAATAAAATTGGATTGGCTCCGTTTATGACCTAGGTAGTTGGATAAATAGGCATGCTTATACATAGTTGTCATGAAGATAGCTTTACTGTGATATCGATACCCGCTTGTCAACAGATATAATAATCCCGCTCGATCGCCATAATGCACTCGTTGTCATATAAAGATCACTGTCTCAGTATGCTGATAGTACCTCCTGCACATACAGTGTAGATCAACTGGGTTTCAGACAAGGACATTACCTTTCGTACATACGTGATAGAGAACAAAGATAAGATCTTTCTGCATATATAGTTCTCTCCCCGCATCCACTTCGTGGTATTTATGTGCATGAACATAAAAGAAAATGAAAAGTATACGCAAAGGAAATGTGTAAAGTATATGATATGATATGAGAGGCATAGCATTGCTATGCGATGATAGTATACAATTACAAAAACAAGAAATACAGTATAAGATGACACAAAAAGTATATGAAATACGATAAGAGAGAAACATGTTATGAAAAAAAAAGGAAAGTAAATATGAGAAAGGAATAAATATATACATGTTATATGTGTCATAAAGATATTACAGAGTGAAGTGGATGACCCCTTGTTAGAGGTCGCCCATATGTATTAATTCCCACTAAGTGTAAAGCTTAGCAAGGGTGTTTTCATCCGTGTAGGTACAGAAGAGGAAACCAGATGACAGGACAATCCGCATCAAGCAAATACACACACACCAATAGGTGCCCATCGAAGACCTTTGGTCTATTTTTGTATAAGTATTGTTTTGTAAACAATGAAATTATTGTAAATGCTTGAACATTTCATCTATGGAGCTTGTACATGTATTTT
Source organism: Tetrastigma voinierianum (assembly GCA_016808115.1). Lineage (NCBI taxonomy): Eukaryota > Viridiplantae > Streptophyta > Magnoliopsida > Vitales > Vitaceae > Tetrastigma > Tetrastigma voinierianum. Next base: position 7,776 of record JAEQBH010007580.1, read on the forward strand.
GTAATTCATTGCTACATAATATAGTACAAGCAATGTTTAACATTATATTAGTTATAAATTTATAGCTAGGTAGTATTAGAGGCCCAACTGGGCATTACAAGTTGATAGTAATGAGCATCCTAGATTCGGGTTCGACCCGCCTAATCAGCCCGATCGAAGAAAGGGTGCGACATCTCAGTTTAGGGTCACACATCTCTACCCTAACCACTAAACTCAAGAGTCATTGTTTAAGAATTTGCTTTTACCATGTTAAACCTAGGATATCTCTCACCTCTAGCTGAACACACCTATATAGGTCTCCTTATGACAAATCTAAATTTCTCACTTAGATTCGAAAGCAATAATCAAAGAGGTACCTGATCAACAAACTATTTGTAATATTAAAACTATATGAATTCACCCAATGAAATAAAACAACTATATAATAGAAATTAACTAAAGTTCCGAAAATCAAAGCAAATCAAGACTACATCATAGCCATGGGGAAAACAAACTAAAACATACTAAGAACCAAAGAAAACATAAAAGGAGAACATAAGGTAGTGAAAATCTGGGTTTTGATGAAGAATCTTCATCTCTCCTCGATCTCGGGCTGCTGAGGCTTCAATTTGACCACAAGACTCTCATCGTCGTTCCCTAATCTCCAACTCCTCTCCCCTCCAAGAATCGTGCCCTAGGGGTTTTTCCTAGAGTGTTTTCCCTAATCTCCAACTTCTCGTCACAACTCCTCTCTATTTTCCTTTTCACTTCTTGAGGCCATAACTTTGTCGTCCGAACTCCAAATTGAGCAATATTTGGTCTCGTTGAAAAGCTTAAAGAGCATCAAATATGGATAGTTCTAGAGAGAAAATTTTAGAGTTGATAATAAAGACGGAATTAACAAAGTATGCAAACTAGTCGATTTTTGAGCACTCTTCTCTTTTCCTTCTTCTAAAAGCCATAACTTGATTATTTAGTTCAATTGAGGAATAAGGGTTTTAGAAATCTTGAGAAGTCTAATATCCATAAATAAAAGATTGGATCCACGGGAGGTCATTCCTATAGCCGAAAATATTGAAATACGAGTCGTCACGCATATGGAATTTTGTCGATTTCGTATTTGATGCCTTTTGTCTGCTTACTCCTAGTTTTCACCCTTTAGCTCTGCACTTTCCCTACATCAAAATACAGAAACAAGCATTAAAAACCTTGAAATCACATTAAAACATGTGTGTATGATGTGGAGATTAATGATAATTAAATTGATGTAGATTACAACTATCAGTACACTTTCAGCAGAAGTCTTTATACAACAACCCTGCTAGCTTCCTTGATCGTAATCATCCTTCCTTTCTCGCTTTCTACAAGCGTTGTCTCAACATTTTTCTATCAAGGACCTTGGGACTTCACTATTTCGAATTGAGGTGCTCCCACCATCTGGGATTGCTCTTAACTCAGCATAAGTATATCTGAGATTTACTTAAAAGAGACCAAATACGGCCGAAAGCAAAGAGTGCCACCGATGACTTCCACTAAATTCTCCAACTTAGTAATGGTTCTCTCCCATTAATGCTACTAAGTTCAAATGTGTGCTGTAGGCGCACTACAATACCTATCCTTGACACGCTATGACATCTCTTTCGTTGTCAACAATTGCCTAATTCATGCATTGCCCATCACAAATACATTATTCTATTGCCAAGCTGCTCTCCATTACCCGAAGTCCAACGCCATTCATCATGTTCTTTCAAGTGTCATCAACCCTTAATCTCACAAATTTTTACAAGCGTTGATCAATGGTGATTATGATGATCTAAAATAAACTCGCTACATTCTATCTCAGCGGGAACGCCATCTCCGTGCTCCAATAAATAGAAATATGGTCTACTCTCACCAAAGTAGAATGTCGAGCCCTTGCCTCATGTGCCATGGAAGTACTTTACCTTATGGCTTCTTCGAAGAAACTATATGTCGATTACTTTATCTCCAAATATTTTTTGTGATAACGTTGGTGCAACATATCTTTCTATCAACCTTGTTTTCCACTCACGACGAAACAATTTCTATAGACTATCATTTTGTTTGTGATCAGTGTGGCTCGTGGATCGCTTATCGTCGCCACATTCCATAAAAGAACCGTTCAGATATGCCTCACTAAGTCGGTCAATACTCCATTTCTAAGTGTTGTCATCTAAGATCTGCTCCAATGGGAGCATCGTCTCATAAATTCGTTAGAGAACCATCCTTATTAGACTTTGGACGCTTACATCATCAATAAAACAATCCCACCATTCATCTATATTGTAACAAAACAAGTCTAAATTTAAATATCCGTTTGTAAATATATGTTCAAATTTAAATATCTGCTGTAAATATATATATATATATATATATATATATATATATATATATATATATATATATATATATATATATATATATATATATATATCCTATACTATATGTAAGTTTAAAACCTACGTAAATAAAATATTTTATCTTCTCATTTTGTTACCTTTATTATAGACCCTCACAGCATGTTTTGGAAACTAGTGGTTATATTGATGATTTATCATTATCTTTAATGTTTTATATATCACTCTACCTGATTATCTTTGTTATTTTATCCTTAGCACCCCTAGTTCCATATTTTCATAGAGTTCCTAAGCTTTATCAATAGGTAAATCTTTTCCTCCTATTTGCTACTATATTTAACATTGTGACAATTTTTAATTATTTAGGGATGATATACATTTTTATTGAGATAACTTTTCTTTTATGGAAATTAGTGTCTTCAATCCAATTTTTTCAAAATTCTGTATGATTGGGTTGTGTGTTTATTTTACTTTTTGCATGCTTGTGTGTTGGTAGTTGTTTTTTGTGCCTTATTTATCTCTTTAGGTATTGACTTTGAGCTTTAGAGATTAAAAGCATAGTTGGGATACTTTAGTGTTTGCTTGATCTAGGATTTAAGGATCCTTTGGTTGTAAGACTAGTTATGTAGTTCCCATGCTTACCTAATTACTTACTGGAACTTGCCACACACTGAACACACTAGGGATCCTCAATATATGTTTAGGCACCGACACACTTTTCGAACACAATTATCCTTTGTAATTTATCTAAGACCTAGTAGTGTTGGGACACCTTCCAAAAAAAAGGCTAATGTGCCCACCTACTAAAAAAAATCATGAAAAAGATATGAAAATCAGAAAAAGAACAAAAAGAACAAAAAGAGTTATGAAATAAGTCAATTGATCCAATCGAAATCTTGAGTACAGTCCGAGGGGCCTTCTTAAAGCCTATTTCCCTAAGCTAATTGGTTGAGAGTCATTGATTTCACTACTTGTTACATGAGATAGAATATGGATTTATTTCATAAGTAGGTGCCTTGGGACTTGTGTTTTTCGTTAAGTGTCGGGACCAAAGTTCAAGGGAACTTAATTGCCTAATGCCCTAACCAATCGGTGGAGAGCATCGATGAATCTCTGCTACATGGACCATCCTCTAAATTCCCTACATTGCACACCTACTGCTTAGCCTTAGTTATTTAATAAAAGGTGTGCTTTGACATACTCTAGTTCATCATTCATTTTGCAAGTTGAGTCGAGTTTATTGGGGAAGATTTGGTACTTTGTCTATGTCGGGAGCTAGTCACATTAATACCAAGGTCCAATTCCAGAAAGGTTAGATAAGGAATTGGTGACAACCATACCTTGCTCACCATACCACTGGGAGACCTTGTCCATTAGATAGTAAACACTCAGATCCCGATGAAGCTTAAATTTAGATAAACCACCGCCAATGCCTTTTGATAACTTTGGCAACTCCTTCATAACTCCATCTTTTGTTATTATTTACTGCTTTGGTTTGATTTGTTTTGGTTTGTTTTCATTAGGTTTTAATTATTTTTCATTATTTTGATCAATACTTATATTTCACTCTTTCCATTGCTAAGGGACTAGTCATAAGTTGGTCAGTGTGATTCCCGCCTCAAAGGTGACATTTTTAATGCTTAATCTACATGCTTGGTCCTTTTGAGCGCAATTATGCGCTTACTTAGCCACTTTGACGAGTTGTTTGTCTCGAACTTCGAACTAATGTTTCCATGGAGAATGTTCTATTTAGAAGCCTTTTTTAGGTGGATTTAACTCGGGAGCATGGAGGAAGCAAGCAATGCGATGTTCACGAACTCAAATGAAGACTCGGGGAGAGGAAGAAAAGCATCTAAAGTCAGTAATCACTTTGCTCTCAACAAGTAAAGCTGAGAGCTAGCATGTATTTTGATGATCTTTTGTGATTTATTTCTATTTTTAGGCCTCCTAACATGTTGTAAAGGATATGGAAACTATGTAACTTGCCCTAAAAGGCCCTAGGGACATGATTTCGTGTATAGATAAAGGGAGGTAGGATAAAAAAACATATACAATTACTGATTCGATTGTTACTTTGTTTTTTCAATCTTTTAGTAAAAAATTTCCGTTTGTTTGTTTTCCATTATGTTTATGCATGAGTTACCTTCAATCTATGGCATGCTTCTACCCTAGAATGAGTGGGTAAAATCGTCTGTTGGGGATAATGCAGATCTAAGACACAAGGTTGAGGGTGATCAACAAGGTACAAGCTTCATATCAAGGCACACACACCAATTGTGAAAAAGTCCCAAATAGGTCACCAATCGCTTCCTTGAAGCACCTTAAATAACTACACCTTTAAAGATTAAAATGTACAAAGTGTTGATTTATCTCATCTATGTTAGGTATTCTAAGAACATAATTAAATCTTTTTAGAAGGACATTTAGGAACCCACTATAAACAAATCATAGTCAATTATGCCTTACCAGTGAGTTGGCACTCTATGATTAGCAAAACTAAATGATCTTGATTAGAACGTTAGATGTACAAAATCTTCTAACCGCATAAGCAAAATTATGTGTTGTATATCTAAGTCTATTGAACTCCTAATGATATGAGCATACTTAAGTGTAAAACTTGAAATTTTCATAATGCGTGAGGGAATCATTAATTTATCGTTTCTTTTAGTTATTAAAAAATTAAACTGTTTCGCTATTCACAAAGTGTGCTTCTATCGATAAAGGCGAACCTTAACCAATCTCTATTAATTAAGAACTAATTGACTTATCGCTACATAAACATACTTTATGACGCACTGCCATACTACAAGGCATTAAATTGTTAGTTACGATTTTTAATGCTTAACATGTGTGGGATTCCAAATGGTGTGTATCGTCTGAGAATTAAATAGTTATGATCTCTCGATTAGGGGATGACAATTTCGTGGGTCTACTAGGTCACTTGGTCTTATTGAGAAGGGTTAGTTAATGCTAATCATTTGGGATTAAAAATTAGAATCGGTAATATGTGTCGAGTCCACAGGCCAAATTCCCATTTTAGCTCGAATTTTCGAGATACTGAGTTATAAATTTAGCTGCCTAATAAAACCGCCACCGGTCCCACTTGTTTTGGCCGGGGACTGCTTTCTGGGCCCATGGTCCATATGAGCTCGACCTAGGTTAACCTCGACACCCCACTCAAGCCCAAATTTTTTATTCAATTTTTTCGCAACTTGCTAAGTAATTGTGATTTTTACATTCATCTATAAAATTTGGATATTTTGGCTATCTCTTTGTAGCATAGGAGTTTTAAAAATAATAATACTATAGTATATGATTACTATATTAAACTTTATTGGTCTTAACTATTTTTTGTTTTCTTCCTCTAAAAAATATATTTTATTTTCAATTTATAAATTTATATTTTTATTATACTTATATGATAATTTAATATTTAAAATCTTGTATAAAATTTAGAATTAAATAAATTACAGATTAATATTAAATATATTTTTATTTATCTCATTAATCCTATTTTAAATATTTACAATTTTACTTTTATTTATCCTTTAAAATTTATTCAATCATATATGTTTTTCTTTTGATAAAAATGAAGTTGTACTAGTTTATAAATTAAATTAAATTTAATAACTAAATTATTAGTATATTTTAAATATTTTTATTACTTAAACTAGTAAGCACTAATAAAACAATGTTATTTTTTAAAATAATTAACAAAATTATATACTAATTTCTTTCCCCACAGATTATATCTCTTGGGTAATATAGAATTTTCAAACAAATATGATATTTCATGATTAGACTGTTGAGGATGAAATTTGAAAAATATTTTTATTCCAAACATAAATAAAATTTATGTTATTAACATTTTAAATTAATTAATGATGATAATAATTCAACCACTAATGAGGATATACATATTTGTAACGGAATCACATGTTATTATTGGATATAACGAGATGATGATAAAGATTAGAGACATATGAGATTTCATTTGATACTTTGGAGTTGCTTTTTCTCAAATATGTTATTGTTACTTTATTGTATTAGTACTATTTAGCTACACTTAGTGTACTTTAATTATAACAATGTTATAATATTATTTATTTATTTAAGTTTATTTACTATTATTATATTGTTTAAACTCAATCATTTTATATATTAATTATTATTATATATCTCTATATTATTTACTTTATTTTAATAATAAATTTGTAAATTAATTTTTTAGCATTTTTATAGTTTTCACTGCTTTTAACCCATTTTGATCTGTAACTCAAGCAAGGAATTGGGTTTGTCCGATCGAAAACTAACCTAAATAAAAATAGTCAAATTAGCTCAACCCGTAATTCAAATTTAATTAAAATCTATAACATGGATGGGATCGGGTTTCCAATAATGCGCTACCACGATAGTAAAATTTCCTGAATATCCTTCATATATAAATATGCATTTCATACCTTTCTCTCTATCCTCTGGGGTTTCATATCATCGCGCACCTCTGTTGATCTCATTTGGGGTTTAAGCTGCTTGATCTCATTTGGAGTTTTTCGACAGCCGTCGACCGGGAATGTGAGTTTGGATGTTTCGATCATTGTTGAGTTTGAGATGTCGATAAAGGCGCGCAGCTGGTGAAAGTAATTCCAAAAATCATTTGAAACCAAGATTTGATCATTGGTGCGTAGTGGAAGATTTTCTCGGTAAGTTGCTCATATTTGAAACTTGTATACGTTTTTGTGTTTCTCCCACCTCCTTCTCACAAAATCATTTTCAGTGAGAGAAAGTAAGGGTTTTTGGCCGACTTCATCTCTACTTTACTTTTGATTCTGGCAACTCCAAGTGGGTCTCTCTCTGATTCCTAATTCTAATAGTTTTATCGTTTAGTGTTCTCTCTTTTTTATCCTTTCACTTTGTTTTAGCTGATAAGTTACATAATCAAATTGTTTCAATTTCTATCACGATGTTAGAATTTTCATCTTTCATCTTCTCTCTCCTGAATCAACCATGGCATCATTGTGAGTATAATATGAGAGTTATATCTCTAATTTGATACAAATTTTAAGGGTCTTAATAAATCTCGATTCTACATTCTTTTTCCATGATGGATTAAACTTTCGATGCATTTGTTTTGTTATGGAATTTTATTTTAAGGTCATTTCTTTCTCAACAACCAAATAATGAGATGGGGAAGATATTGTTGTTGATGTAAAGATGTTGTGTGTAATCGATTAAATAATGACACATCTTTTCTTGGGTCGGGTTGGGAATGGGATTGTAAGACGACAATGGGAATACCCTACCCACCCGGCCTGGTGAGAACCTTTTAAAATTTAGCTCGGGTTTGGGAAACATTTCTATATACCTAATCCCCGAACCCGTCCAGTTCTCATTCCCTACTCTTGATGGTTTGCAAGCAGCATAGTCTATTGGAGTCAATTGAAACCATAATATAATTGTAAATTTCATAACTTTAGTTAGAAGCCTCAAAATGGTTGAATCTTCGCTCTTAGTTAGAGCTTGAGAAGATTAGATGGCAGAGTCGATTTGCATTGAGTCACTACTCAAAATCAGCTTGTTTTCTATCATTTCTCTCTTTATATTTTATTGTTGTTTATTGATTCTTGCATATTAACATCCCACAACTAAACAACGCATAACTAAGTAGCAACACACAATAACAATATGTACCTAAAAGCCATTCTCATGTAAAAAGTATCATTGCCCATACTTCTTTAATGGAAAATTGCACATAAATGGTTAGTACGAAGTAGTCTCGAATTCTACATGAACATAAATATCTTGCAAGACAAAACATGCTTATTAACTTAAAATGACTTTTGATATTACCAGCTTGAACATCTGATGAAGAAGATGTATTTGTATCCTAGCAAGATACGTTTGGTAGGTAACATCAGGAGGCTGATCGATTGATGATGTCATATTCGACCTCCTCATAATTCTCTTGAGCACATAAATCTCCTTGACACTTTCTAGTGCTTTCTAACTCCCATGGCAACTTCTATCATTGTTGATACATTTCATCATTCAAGTTTATGCATCGTCTTGCCAAATGAGATAAATGCGTGAAGTCTCTTCTTATGCGCCCTCTTTTGCATTCAGAACATAAGTGCGATAACGATTTTCTCCTTGGGCATTATGAAATATGTGGCTAAACTTTTCTTCTCAGTCTAGTTTTCAATATTGGCTTTTCTACGTTAAAGCTCAATAAGAACTATTCAAAACTATAAACATCACTTTTTCGGTAAATTGGCAGTTGAAAGTACTCGGGGTCCCGAATATCCAAAAGTACCGTACTTGGGTGGTCGAATGTGTTTGGTCGATGGTAATAGATTTTGAAGTTCCAAAATCGCCACTTTTGCTTTCGATATTTATCATCTAAAAGTATATTAGTCGATTTGATATCTCGATGATAAATTGGTATGAAATTCTTGAATGTAGTGAAAAGAGCTCTGTGACCGGTAGCAATTCGCAAAGCGCATTCCCATGTAATCGGGAATTCTTCATTTGGTCATGGATATGTTACGAAAGGGTTCCATTAGGAATGAACTCATAAAGCCAACAAAGTAACCCGACTCTAAACAACGGCTAATAGCTTAACCACATTTACATGATTGATTTGGGATAGAATGACAACCTCGTGATGATTAATCTAAGTTTGTTTCACCCGTATCTTCAACTTTTTAAGCTGACAATTCTTCCATCCATCAACATTCCTTTGCAACAATACCTTGGCCTCCTTGACCCAGCCCTTGATTTTCATTATAACGATCAGTGGCTTTCTCTAACTCCTTGGAAGTGAACAATGTGGTTTATCAGCATTTCACGCACTTGAAAGATAATTTTTTGTTCGAGAAGTAAACCACGTTTCTTTTAACATTTCTCCTTGTACTTAATTTTGTTCTCCTTCTTGAGCTCTGTATATCCTCCATGCAAAGATCACAAAAGCAATGTCCCAAGTCTATTGCTATGCCTGCACAAATCCGCAAGCAAAGAAAAATGTTGCTTTGTCTAGTAATTAAAAAAAAAACTACTAATCAACTCGAGAATGCTGAATATAGTTTATATCACTCATCAACATATATAAACATAGGAAGTATGATCTTACTGTAAGTATATTAAAATTTACGTGATAAAATGCTATTTCCTTATAATTTAATAATCTACATTTTAAAGGAATACTTTTAAGTTCAATTAAATTTGTAAAGTTGCTTTTATTTCCTCTTAATCGCTTCCTTTTTTGTTATGGGTTTGCCAATATTATTAGACCATAATTACAAAAACATGTAATCCTAGGAGTACTTGTATGTCACTTGTGCTTAACTGGTAAAGGAACATTCATTGTGATACTGCAACAATCATTTTTGTTTCTATGTTCTTATGGGAATGCTACCATATTATAATACTATGTTGGTTTTCCTTCAAACTTGGTTATTGGATTCTTACACTAATTCCCTAATCAAGCTTCCTTCCTAGCAGAGGAAAATGGAACCAAGTTTTGAGGTACTATCTATGCAAAATTATGGTGACGTTGTGCATTTGGAAAACTAAATGACTCAAAATACCATCACATGATTCCATGCTTAATTTACAATTGAAGGGATTGCTACTTCGAATATCAAACAGTATTCATGAAAACTGAAAATGGATATTTTATCTTCATTTTTATTTCTCTTTGAATGATAATAAACTTCTGATCTTAATTTGTGTGTGTAAATATTAAGTTGAAATAATTATGTATTTTCATTCCATATTAAGCAAGGTTTGAAAATATATATAGGTACACATTTTTACATAAATATGATAAAAGCGAAAATTATATAAAATTCATAAAACTACTCCTAAAAAAGTTTAAAATATTTTCTTTCTCAGCACATTAAAAATTGATCAAATAATTCTTATCATTCAATAGAAAATAATTTGAAAAATATATTATTGAAATTTAGACATTAAAAATAAATTATTATTATAATTGAGTTTTATTTAAAAAAAAACAGATAATGTTATCTTTTAAAAAATTATCATGAAAATAATTATAATATTAAAATTTTAAATATATAGTATTGGAATTATCCATTATAAATTATTGTTATTATTATTATATATTTGTTATTAATTTATAATTAAAATATATTAATACTTTAATCTTATCTAATTTATAAAATATATAATAATTTTACTAATTATTTTTGTTTTTGAAATTTTAAAAAATGAATATGAAAACAATAAAAATGATGTAATGTGATAAATTTATTGGTAATATATTACTTGAAGGCATATAATATCAGAAAGTTCAAGCAACTTGGTGGAAAGAGGGCTGATTATGATATCAACATTTTTAAACTGTGATATTAAGTAACAATATGAATAACGATAGAAAAATAAACTAGCAACTATATCATACAAACAACTTAAAATAGTTCTTTTAGTTTTATTTCTTATTATTTTCACCATGTGATTGAAAAACTATATTTTATTTTAAGAGTTGTTGTTTTCTAGTAAATCTTTTTAAAAACAAAGTAAACTAACAAATTGTTTTAAAAAATATTGGGAACAGAAAATTTGACTGTATATAACTTCACAAATTTTACTGAAATTCTGTATTTTTAATAAAAAATAAGAAAAAATCCTTTTACTGTTTTTTCCATCCTTTCATTAGTAATTATTTTTCTCACTGTTTAAAATATTATTAATATAGTTTAAGTAATAATTTTACATGTGTTTGAGGTATTTTGAAAATAATAGCGAAAATTTATTTTAAAATTGTTTTATACTATCCTCTGAAACAGAACAAAAAGTTGAAACTCAGAACATCAGGTTAAAAATATGTATAAAGAAATTTAAAAATGATTTTTATCTGTACAAGAGAAAAAAAAAAGATAGCATGCTATTTTGTGTATCTAAAACAACTTCTTAAACAATTAGTACTTGTTTTTTTTTTTAATTTTCTGCAAAGATATCCATAGTATTCTGAAAAAAATCTCTTTAGGAACTTGAAGACCGATTCAGTTAATTTTAATTTAATTCTCTTTTGATTTACCTTTTTCTTTTTCTTTTCTTCTTCTATTTTTGAAAACAAAAACAAAGATCCTTCTATGTAACATCATGCCTGAAACTTAGTTTCTGATCTTAAATAATTATTCATTTATTTTCTTAAAAAGTTAATCAATTTTTAAAATTTTAATTAGTAATTTTCAATTTTAAAATATATTTTCAAAATTATTAACTTTAAAACCATTATATTTATTCTAAGGAAAAATTGTTAGTAATTTCCTTTTCCGATTTGTAACTGAGTATAGGAAAAGAAAAAGAAAGAGAAGATAGCAACATACCTGGCAACACTATTTATTCACGGTGACTTGGATCAATGATTGTCTCGTTGATATGTCGTAACTTCATGTTCAAATAGAAATTTAGCTCTTAGTTCAGCAGAAATGATTCAAAATTAACAATAATAAGTAAAAATTAAAAAGAATCAGTAAAAGAAAAAAAGAAAAAAGCAAAAGAAAATCGTGTTCAGGAGGCCTGGGAGGATTTTGCTTGGTATTTTTTTTTAAATAAGTTAAAGATATAAATTCAAAAACTATTTGGTAATCATTCTCATTTTTTTCTTAAACAATTACGCATTTTGTACAAAGATATTCTTTTTTACTTCATATATTTAAGGGTGCTTATTAAAAGAAATGTTACTTAAAAAAACAATGAGGGCTCTAATTTTTATAAAATGAGGCTAAAAATTAAGGTTAGTTTGTTTACAGTTTTTGGAAATTATTTTTTTTGTTACTAAAATAATGTTATTTGTGTTTTAAAAACCGTTTTCAAAAGAATTTTGAAAAACAAGAGCCAAAGTGTGGAAATTTCCGAATTGGGTTGGAACTTACGATTAGATAGTTTCCTTGACATCCACTTAAGGAAGATAAGGGTTGCCTTTATAACCCTGTTGACAACGGCAGGTGGGACTTGATGCCTGAGTGTCAGGTGAACAACGAGCGTACTTTACAGCGAATGTGGATGTATTTGAGGTTTGAGGTGGAGGCATTGCATGTTGAGTTGTAAATCCGCCAGTCAAGCACTGTGAACATATCCCTTATCTTTCACCTCGTGTGGATCTTTTACGACGCTAAACCATATACGTAGTCCACCATGAATGCGTATTTGCATTTATCATGATGATCAGTAAAAGCAGTACTATCAGAATAGGTTTCCAAAGTTGTATTGAAGGACCGGAGGCCAGAAGGGACTTGGGTTTGACAACATTCCAAGCCATAGCAAGTGCTGTCTGTTGCCGCAGTCGTGCCATTTTTGCAGAAGGACATGCACCCCAACTACTTGTCATTGCAGGCTGATGTGACCGGGAGCTACAACCCACAGCAGTGAATCTAGTAGAAGATGTCGGAGAATGAATAGGGCCTCCCTTGTCCCTCCGGCCGTGTTTCATTTGATGGTTTTGCCGGGACAATCTGAAATAAATCAGTACTGGGTTGTTGACCCTGATGGTGCTATCATCTACTGAAACATTCAGCACCTCCACATTCATTCTTTTCAGGAAAGGCTGTGGAGGATGATGGGTGGAGTTGTCGCAAGTTACTTCGAACCATTCATCAAAGTAACAGTCAGCAGATCCGATTCCGAAGGGGTATGGAATATCGACGTCTCCACACTTTTCTTCACAATCAGCCATCGCTAGAGTTGCTCCTCCTCCTGCTGCTAATACTTTGCTTAGCCATAGTAACAAATCTGGGCACCCATTGAACACTACTGTCATTCTCCACTATGCTCTCTTTGGTTGTTAATCGAATTGAGACTCGTATTTATGCAGCGAATTAGTAATAAAGCATCTTGAAAAAAACATACCTCAAATATCTCATGCTAGCTAGTCAACCGAGGAAGTCAAGCTTAGTTATTTCCTACATGTTTTCTCCGTCGTCATAATGGAATTATGGAGCAACCTGCAGCCGGGACCACTGCTACACGTTTTCCATGCTATTTAATTTAGGGTCTTCGCAAATCGCAAAGTAAATGGAAATAACCGAGGAGTCAATAATATAAATATATAGTCCGTGTGTATTCAAATAACAGCTGCCTCAATATATGGACTTTAGGGCCACTTTCACAATGCCTTTTAAAAGTGTTTTTAGGCTAAAAACACTTTTAAGTATTTTTAGGATAAAAAAGGTGTTTGGTAATATTTTTAAAAACGTTTTTGAAATCTAAGAAAAACATTGGATTGTTTTTTTGAGAAGCATTTGAGAGGTTTTTTTCCAAAAAAAAAACATTTCGAAAAGTTTTTGGGTATACTAAAATAACTATTTATCCTTAAATATATTTATTTTTCTTTAAAATATCTAGATTATTTTGTTTAAAAATCTGAATAATATGATATATTTTAAAAATTCAAATAATTCAAATCTTTTTGTAAATATTTTAAAAAAAATTCTATAACTATAAAATAATTATTTTAAGTTTTTGATACAAATGTTTTACATATTTATTCATTAATTCAAATCTTTTGTAAATATTTTATAATCATACAAATTAATATTGTAGGTTCTTATTAATACAAATGTTATGTATGCTCATTTATTAATTCAAATATTTAAAAAAAAAAATTTATGTCATAAAAATAATTATTTTATGTTTTTATTAATACAAATATTTATATATGTTTATTCATTAATTAAAATATTTTTGCTTAAATATTTTAAATTTTTATAATCATAAAAATAGTTAATTTAGTTTTTTTAATGTGCCAGATTTTTATATGTATTTATATATTTTTGTAATAAATTTTTATATTTGTTATAATATCCTATTGTTGTAATTATATTCGGTGAGACAAAGACAACAAATAGATTGTAATTCGTGAGTATGTTTCAAAACTGAAATTTAAGTATCCCCTCCACTGTATTATCAAATTTGTAGGCTTTAAATCAATTTATTATGGTATTAACTCGGGTGTTGTATATCTATGGTTTTTAGCGAATTTGTACATGTATTTCTATTCGGAGAATTTTATTTTGTAATGATAGTTGAACTTCAAAAAAATAAAAATAAATAAATAACAAAATCTTCAAAATATGTCTAACGATTGTTAAAGTTTTTAGAATTAAGATAAATAAACTGATATTAAACATGCCCTAAATAATTTAATTGAGTTGAAAATTTTATTAAAAAAATTTGGTATTATATTCATTACTTTAATTTTACTTATATTCTTTTATATTTAAAAGCATACATTAAAAATACATAAAACAAAACTTAGATTATAATTTTCAATAACTTTGTGAAAATATTAAAGTTTTTGTTTCAAGAGTATTTTAAGAAAATCTTAAAAAGGATATGATATTTGATAGAATAAAATTATTTATAATTTAAAATTAACAAGAAGTCAGCTCAAAGGGATAACCACATGAGCTAGTAGAACAATAGTTGAAATGAAGTAGTGCTCCATTCTAAATAGGGCATCTTGGTGTTCATGTCTCTTGATGCGTAATGGTAGGTTGAGGCCAATCCTTCAGCCAGATATAAGTGTGCTCCAATTCCTGATGTTTGGACTATGATCTCATTCGAGACTTTAGTGCGGTATGCGAACTCCCCTTATAGGACTTAGTGCGACTCACCGGCGGATGTAATATATTTGCAATAAATTAAAGCGCACAATCTTTTATGACGGTTCGACAGCACGCCTACGTGCATGGGGTTGTGCCCCGGATGCAAGATTTTCATTGTTTTGATTTAAGGTTTGCAATTAGTATTATGCAATACGAGAGACTCATCTCTCTACAAACACCTTCTTGAAACCTAATCACTCATAGTGAAATTCAGAATGAACTCACTCCATTCCCCTCTCTACGACATCACTTTTACCATGCTCCCATAACCCGCAATACATCAATATAGATGAAGAAAATAAAGAACATCATCTTTCACATAAGGAGTGAAAGGCTTTTTTAATGTTCAATACCTCAACAGAAATATCTGCACTTTGCACTCTCGGCACATCAGGACCGCTTGTTCTTCTCGAGCCTTGCTCACGAAATCACGATAGAGAGCTTCAAATATACCCCAATTTATAACCTTGCTAATCAGTCTTAAAGTATAGATAAGAGTTGGATTATTCTCCTAATATGACTCAGCCTGCACTATTTTTGCTCTTTCCTTTAAAAAACATCACGAGAAAATAGGTAACTTGTTGATAAAGAATCCTCATCAGATAAAAATCCTAAAGTTTCTAATTTTGGTTTGATGGCTTAGACATTGAATCTTTGAGGCCGTGATAGTTATCCACTTGCCAAATAGATCCTAGGCCCATGTTACTTACTCCCAAGATTCCTTAGCCCCTCTAAGCCAATAGACTCACGATAGTCTCACGTGCAGCATTTCTAGTTCGGACATCCTTGTATTAGGCACATCCACGTAACACAAGATAGCCTTAGTCCAAAACTATTTTCTTAGTCTACCAGGACTTCATTCTATTTCATCAAATCTTTATTAAAAGCTCGATCTCTAAAAGTAGCTACCTTCTTGTAGAACCCTTAGACGAATATGGATAATTTCAAACTCAACATTCTCCCCCTTTGGCTTTATGTCTTTGGAAAAAATATCCTTTAAAGAATTAGACAAGAAGATGCACTGAAGAGGGAAGACAAGAGGCACTTGACACGTTTAAGATGAAGATTTTCATTTCATTCATTGTTTGTCCTTTTACATGTCTTATGCGCTAAAAATACCCTATTATTTTATGATATATATTTTATTGGCCATAATTTAGGGTGTAAAATAGTAAATGGAAATTTTTTGGAATTTAAATCTAAAACCGAAAAAAATATATACAACCGGGGGTACAAGTGTAAAGGAAAAATTTGGAAATTGTAAAATGAGGACAAGGCCAATAAAATAAGCTTAAATACTTGTGTGAGTTAAATAGATTAATAGGAACTTGATATAATAGTAATGGGACTTAATTTTGAAATCCAAAGAATAGGAAATTAAAAAACAGACTTAACCGATTAAATGAGATTAAAGCCAAATGTGGTCTAAGATAAAACACAGCATTGTGCATTTTCGTTGATGGAGAGCAAGGGAGAGAAAAGAGAGAAAAAGAGAGCTAGGGTTGAGAGGGCTTAGGTTTGGTGGAATCTTCCATTTATGGTTTTCCAGTGATCAGAGAAGAAGGAAGACACAGTGTTGAGAATCGAGAGATTAAAGGTAAGAAACTAAACCACAACTCCTTTTCTTGTGTTTGGGTCCAGGAAGGCTTAAATGTGGATAAAAAGTGTTTTTGTATTGGTTGTAAATGGGATTTGGTGATGATTTGAATTGGTTTTGAAGGTATTTGTAAAAAGGAAATGTTTGGTTTTCAAAGAAATGTCGAAAATTTGTTCAAACCACGTTCTTATTTTAGCTATAGATTAATTTATAACCATCAAATGAAGTGATTCCAATTGGTAAAAACCATAAGATATAGAGAATACAAATGTAAGAAGAGACGAGGCAAATTCCACGCACTAAGGCTCCCGAAAAATGGGCTTAAAGGTGGGTTTTGCCAGGTATCATGGAGCATCACCATGTTTGTAGAATAGTGGTGTTTTGTTATAAATGAGTTTCACTCATCAGACAGTGATTAAAAATATGGGTAAAATAAATTCTAGGGGAATAATTTACTTGAAAGAAAGTGTATGCAATTTGTAACCCCAAAGTGCCAATCTCAAGAAATGAAATTTATGTGCAAAATTATGGTTTTACCAATTAAGTAGTCTAGATGTTAAAGTTAAAAAACTATACCAATTGGTTTTATAATCTGATTTGGGTGCTAGGGGTTGGTTGGGTCTTGGTCTAGCTAATAAGTAATGTTTAAAAAGTTAATTTTTGAATGACATTTGGATTGGTTTTGGTGACACGTTTAAAGTCACTATTTGTCTGAAAAAAGAAGCATGTTTTACTTTATTTGTGTTATGTGGTTGAGGCCCTTAGAGAAGAAATTTTAAATTAACGAAGAATTTTAAGATATCATTGGATATATAAAGTTTAAATTGGAGGTTTCATATTTTTTGAAGGCGATTTAGGTCATTTTTTGGGTAATAAAGTCGGAGAGTACAAAGCGGAAAATAATGGTCCTTGCATGTGGTGTTGAGTAGGCATTTGAGGTTTTGACTTAATCTTCCTTTGAGGATGATTTAGTTGATCAAGTATTGTTGGAAAGGATTATAAAGGCGAGCAAAAATTTTAGTATTTTGGTTATGTGATGGATTAAAGTTTGGGAAACTAACAAAGCCATGCAGGGCTTGTATCTTGCCCTTATTGCTAATGAGATTAAAAATACGATATTAAGGTCGAAAAATCAACCTAACCAAAATCACTAGCATGCCTGAATAATATTGTTCTTTAATTGTATTGGAATAGGGGCTGGCAGGGAGAAAGCCTGAAGCTGAGATCGAGATTCCGATGATTTGGAGATAAGTGCAAAACTTTTGGTTAAGCTCTACACCATTCTCTCATTATTTGAATCTCTATCTAAAATGTTTAGATTGCATGTTGAATTGTTTTAAATTGATTTGATTACAAATAAATTGTGAAAATGAATTACAAGTTGATTTAAGTTGGAAATGAGGAAATAAGATAAGTAGGAGGTAAGTTATGATAAAAATACGACAAATGATTATTTTACTTGTAGTGGGAAGCAAAAAAATTGAGGGCTCGTCAAATATGATATTTCACCAAGAAGATAAGGATTGTCATAGTAGATGAGGTAATCGATGGAGCATGAAGGAGTTTGATATTCCTTAACCCGGTTCTTATCTGAGCTCGAATCGGTTGGACTGAGAAGGCAAAGGAGGTAAAAATTTGGGATAAGCTATTTGAAAACCAAATTGTGACAAAGACAAGAAGATATAGTTGTAGACCCCTGATCGAGGATGAAGCAGGTAAAGAAGAAAGGCGACGACCTCCTGAAATCATTGCTATAAGTGGCACTAGTAAAGGCCACAAGACTCTCAAAATCACGCAGATATGGTTGAGAATAAGCCAAAATTTGATTCCAAGCTGAAATATTTACAAAATCGGGGCCTCAAAAAATAAATTATGATACTCGTGCAAACTAAGAAAGAAGGACATAAGATGAGTCGGAGGGCATCGTGCCACAGGAGAATTATACGACATGAAGTCCTAAAGTCTTGTAAGAGTGGGTTTCCCTATCAAGAAACTCTGAATTATATGCAAATAATCACATTTGGCACAAACCCTGAAACACCTAAACTCTATGGCCCAGGCTCATCAAGTACATATTTACTCATGACACGATAGCGGGGCTGATAAGTGCCTAAGGCATAAGGCCGAACTGGGGCAAATGTCTTAGCTAGGGAGTAAATGCTCCATGGCTGATTTTCGGGAAGTTTGAAAAATACACTCATCTGCATAAGAGAACCATAAGAACTTCAAACATGTTCCAGCATTAGATGGAATCCTAATAAATGTCATGCCATTTTTGGATAATTGGTGATACAGTTTAGTGGTAGAGAAGCCTCATGGCAGAAAGAATCCTGAGCATCCAGTAGACCTGATGCATCAACACACATAGAATGGTAGGCTTGTGGTAATGATAATATCTCTCAATGTGATGGAAGTAGGGCCCAGGTTGAAAAGAGTTAATACTTCGTGGACCCAGAATTTTGAGTGCAATACTCATCAATTCCACGTCAAATAAGTGTTTCCCGATTGGTAAGATGAATGGCTTGCTCAATCCCATTGCTATCCAAAGTCCTCTAAAATGCAGAGACAATCTGGTAACCCATCCAACCCATCCATCTGAAGCCCTTGTCCCGCAGTGGGCCAGATTTCTGCAATGATAAGGAAGGGATTGAGTTGGAAGCCATAAAAACCCAGCACAGAAACTCCTAGAAAACAAATCTAAGAAAGTTATAGTCATGACAAGATTTAAATCTCAAGGTATAAAGCCAGTATTCAACGAGGCAAAAGCTCAAGTTTAGGTGAAAGGTCTAACAGCTTGAGGTTGTTGAAAAACAATTCAATATGCACTCAAGAAATTTTTGAAATAACCACCAATAACTGGAAGATTTTTTTTTTTTTTTTTTCAAAAGTGCATTCAAGATGATTTTTAGTATATGCACTCAAGAAAATTTTCATAATAGTCGAACGACTTTAGAAGAATTTTTTTTTGAAATTGCATTGAGGTTTATTTTGAAATTTGCACTTAAGACATTTTTCGAAACATCAAAACGGCTTTAGAAGAATTTTTTTTTTCAAGAGTGCAATCAAGACATTTTTCAAAATATGCACTTAAGAAAATTTCGAAAACATTAGCGACTTGAGAAAAATTTTTGAAATTGCATTCAGAAGATTTTCGAATTCTACATAGAAAATTTTCAAAATGGCCCAACAACTTTAAATTTTTTTTTTTAAGTGCATACAAGATGTTTTCAATCTACGCATAAGGATTTTAAACAACAACCAAACAAATTCAAAAAACAAGAATTTAGAAGGAGTATTCAAGATTAACTTCATAAATTGCATGTCGAAAACGTTTGAAATATCGAATGGATTCAAAAGAATTTTTAGGGAAATGCATTTATGGTGTATTTCAATTCTGCACCTAAGAAAATTTTGAAATACATTCAAGATTATTCTTTGAAAAATATGCACTTAGGAAAAATTTTGAAATTGCGTAAGAAAGTTAGTAAATTTTGTTGGGAAATAGGCTTTCCCACGAAGTGTAAAATCAATGGAAGCAATATGGCATAAAATAAAATAACAGAAAATAAATATGAGCACACAAGATTTACGTGGTTCCCTCAAACTCTTGAGAATTACGATCCACGGCGACCGGTGAGTCAGTTTCTTCCTTTATCGCAAAGAGTTTACAAAGTGGACAAAAGGCAAGCCTTACAAACACACCAAGGTGTAAATCACAAGGAAAATACCTCACAAAAAAATGAACCAAATCTCAGAACAAACCACAAGAAACCCCAAATATCAGTGAAGAAATGCTCACTTGAAGAACAAACTCTCTTGATTTTGTGGCATCAAAATGGAAAGAAAAGAAAGGCGAATTTTTCTTGAACCAAAACGCGAATGCCTTCATACTAAGCCAACCAAGATGATATATCATCCCAAAAATACCACCAAAACCTTTTATTTTGTGAAGATTTAAACCAATACCAAGAGTCATGCACACGAGCCAAGTCTTGAACATACGAGAGTCATACGTAAACCAAGGTGCATGCCAAAATATCAAAACCATATTTAGTAAATTGATGAGTCCCATAAAGGAGGGAAACCCAACAATTCTCCCCCTCCCGACTTATGTGGAGGATTCGACCATTCCCGATAAAAATCGACACTTCTCATGCTTGTCCTTAGTCCAGTACCTTATCAACATATCAAGTGTTCTCATCAGTGTGAACTTTTTCAAGTTGCAACAACTTATCATTCAAGACATCACGAATCCAATGATATCTAACATCAATGTGTTTCGATCTCGAATGAAATGAAGAATTTTTACTCAAGTGGATTGCACTCTGACTATCACAATGAAGGACATACCTTTCTTGTTTCAAACCCAACTCTTGTAAGAATTTCTTCAACCACAATAATTCTTTGCAAGCTTCTGTGATGGCGATGAACTCAGCTTATGTGGTGGAGAGAGCAACACATTTCTATAACATGATTTCCCATGTCACTACTCCCTGCAAAGTAATCAAATAACCCCGATATATTTTGTTCTCCAGTATCACCGACCATATCGAATCGTGAACCCATCGAAAATAGGCTCGCCTTTACCAAAGCACAAACTCATCTTTGAAGTGCCACGAAGATACCTCGATCCATTTGCTATTTGCCTAGTGTTCTTTCCCCGGATCAGACAGAAATCGACTAACAACCCCAACTGCGTGAGCAATATCCGTCAGTACAAACAGCATATCGAAAGAACCAGAAACTGGCGAAGCATGGGATTTTAACATCTCATTTTCTCTCGCCGTCACTTGTAGGACAGAAACTTGAACTAAGTTTGAAATGGCTGCAAGTGGACAATTAATAAACTGCTTTGTCCGTATTGAACCTCTCAGAACATTTTTAATATAATTCTCTTGAGATAACCAGTGCGCGAGTGATTACATCCTGAACAATTCAAGTTGCAACAACTTATCATTTGAGACATCACGAATCAATGATATCTAACATCAATGTGTTTGATCACCGAATGAAATGAAGAATTTTACTCAAGTGGATTGCACTCGACTATCACAATGAGGACATACCTTTCTTGTTTCGTTGACTCTTGTAGAATTTCTTCAACCCTGATAATTCTTTGCAGAAAGCTTCTATGATGGCGATGAACTCGGCTTACAGTGGTGGAGAGAGCAACACATTTCTATAACCGCCAATTTCCATGTCCTTTGCTCCCTTGCAAAAGTAATCAAATAACCCAGTATATTTTAGGCTATCAATATCTGACCATGGCCAATCTGTGAACCCCGTCGAGAATAGGCTGTGCTACAAAACACAAACTCATCTTTGAAGTGCCACGAAGATACCTCGGGAATCCATTTCACTATTTTAATGTTCTTTCCCAGATCGGCCAATCGACTAACAACCCCAGCTGGTAAACTTTATAATAATAAATTCGAGTACAAACCATGGCATACATCGAAGAACCAGCTAATGGCGAAGCATAGGAATTTTACGCATCTCATTTTCTCTTCATCACTTGTAGGACAACGACTTAGACAGTTTGAAGTGGCACGCAGTGAACAATTAATAGGCTTTGCTTTGTCCATATTGAACCTCTCAGAACCTTTTAATATAATTCTCTTGAGATAGCCAAATTAGCCAGTGATCACATCACAGGCACAATTCAAGTTACCAACATGACTTATCATTCAAGACATCACTGAATAATGTTATCTAACATCAATGTGTTTCGATCTTAGATGAAATGAAAATTACACTCGAAGTGGATTGCACTCGACTATCCGCAGTGAAGGACATGCCTTTCTTGTTTCAAACCCGACTCTTGTAAATTTCTTGACCGATAATTCTTTGCAAGCTTCCGTGATGGCGATGAACTCAACTTCTGTGGTGGAGAGAGCAACACATTTCTATAACCTTGATTTCCATGTCACTGCTCCCCCTGCAAAAGTAATCAAATAACCAGAAGTATATTTTTGACTATCAATATCACCAGCCATATCAGAATCTGTGAACCCATCAAGAATAGGCTCGCCTTTGCAAAACCTGAGCTCATCTTTGAAGTGCCACGAAGATACCTCGGAATCAAAACTGCTTCTTTGCCTAGTGTTCTTTCCGGATCAGGCCAATCGACTAACAACCCCAGCTACGTGAGCAATATCCCGGTCAGTACAAACCATGGCATATCAAAGAACCAAGCTATCTTTGAAGCATGGGAATTTTACGCATCTCATTTTCTCTTAAATCACTTGTAGGACACGGCTTGAACTAAGTTTGAAGTAGCTGCAAGTGGACAATTAATAGGCTTTGCTTTGTCCATATTGAACCTCAAGAACCTTTTAATATATAATTCTCTTAGAATAGCAAATTAGCCCAGTGATACGTCACGAACAATTCTTATCCCAAGAATTTGCTTTGCTGGACCCAAATCCTTCATGGCAAAGGACTTGCTCAATTATGACTTCAACTTGCTAATCTTGCTCATATCTTGACCCACAATAAGCATATCATCAACGTAAAGCAAGAGAATAATAAAATTACCGCTATGGATGTTCTTCACAAACCTGATGGTCACGAAGTGGTTCTTGAATACCCTTAATTGGTCTTGAAAGAATCAGAATTTTACGTACCCTTTGCCCTCGGTGCTTGCTTCAATCACTCAGCTCTTCTTCAATTTGCAAAACCAGCCTGATCATTACCACTTATCTATGAAGCCCTCTGAGTTATATATAAAATTTCCTCTTCTAAGTCTGTCTTAATCACGGTCTTCGCATCAATTTGCTGACTTCTAAATTCATACTCGCGGCTATACCAAGCACCGATTCGAATGGAGGACATCTTTCCTGCTTGGTGAATATCTCATCAAAATCAATTCCCTTCCTCTGACCAAAACCTTTCACAACAAGTCGTGCCTTGAATCTCGGTTGAGAACTGTTCCCATCATTCTTTCGTCTGAAGACCCATTTATTTTTCAAAATTTTCTTCTTTTTAGGTGGCTTCACCAAATCATAGGTGTGATTCTCATGCAAAGACTTCATTTCCTCTTTCATTGCCTTAAGCCATTCAGTTTGTTCTCGTAGCTAGAACTTCTTGATAAGTCGCTCCTACGATTTGATCATCACATACTCATTTGAAGAATATTTTAAGCTGGAACATTTTCTACGGTAGGTGCCATGTGGTGTCGTAGTAGTGACTCTTGGGATTGTTGCTCCCCCTCAATCTCTGGCTCAACATCATCTTCCAACATCATCATGAGGTAATGCGCACTTCCTCATTAATATCATGAACAATGGGTGGATCAGGTATACAAGTCAGCAGATCATCGGTACTAGATTCGACTAACTTGAGCTTGTTAATGTCTTCAATGGTATGATCTTCCAAGAAAACCACATCTCGAAGCCGACCCAACTTTCTTGTCCATTTGGATCGCGCCACAACACAGCATAAATTATTCATGCCCATAGCCCGAAATATGCAACGCGCTTTGCTTTTGGATCCAAGCTTGAACCTCTCATCTTTTGGAATATGAACAAAAGCTCTGCAGCCGAATACCCTCAAGTGATCATAAGAGACTTCTTTCCCTGTCCAAACTTTTTTTGGCACATCACCATTCAACATAACTGAAGGAGACAAATTGATAAGATCAATTGTTGTCCTCATTGCCTCTTCTAAAAAGATCTTGTGATTTTGATGAAACAAACATCTTTTCTCTGAGAACATCATGATTCATTCTCTTTGCAGCTTGGATTATTGAGGTGTCTTTTCTTGTCTTTTTCATGCACGATGCCGTGATTGGTGCAATCTTGATCAAATGGTCCAATATCACCACTCATTATCCGAGCGAACACATTTCAACTGCCTACCGCTTTCTCTTCAACATCAGCTCGAAATGCTTAAACACGTCTAGAACTTGATCTTTAGTTTTCAGTGTATAAACCCAAACTTTTCTAGAGTGATCATCAATAAAAGTGACAAAGTATAAAGCACCACCAAGTGTCTTAACTTTCAAAGGACCACATACATCCGAATGTAGCAAATCTAGAACATGAGATTTTCTAGATGCA
This sequence comes from Tetrastigma voinierianum, assembly GCA_016808115.1. Taxonomy (NCBI): domain Eukaryota; kingdom Viridiplantae; phylum Streptophyta; class Magnoliopsida; order Vitales; family Vitaceae; genus Tetrastigma; species Tetrastigma voinierianum. The sequence goes on from JAEQBH010007580.1 coordinate 32,416, forward strand.
ATGTTTCTACGGAAGATATTTCCGCTTTTGCTTGCACACGAAACAATGAACATAAGTTTTCAAAGGCGCACCTTATCCCCCGCTAGAAGCTCTTTCTTGGACAAAACTTGAAATCCTTTTTCACTCATATGTCCAAGTCTTCTATGCCATATATCGGTGGATGAGTCATTCTCTAAGGTATACACAACACCCTTGCAGATTTTTGCTTGCATCGTGTAAAGAGAACAAGTCTTCTTTCCTTTTGCTACCACTAGAGAACCTTTGGAGAGCTTCCATTTTCCATCACTGAAATTGTTGTTGTAGCCTTCATCGTCTAACTTTCCAAAAGCAGAGATTAAATTGAGCCTAATATCCCTGGGTGACATGCCTCACATCTCTAAGCAACAATTTGCATCCAATATTTGTTTCAAGCAAATGTCACCTATGCCAACAATTTTTGACATCTTCATTTCATACGGACATTCCCAAATTCACCTTATGAAAGAAGGCAAAGAAGTCAGCCCGCTGGTAACATGAAATGAAGCTCCATAATCGACACCCAATCCATCTCGCCAATCAAATTAACGCTAAGATCATCACGATAATCAGCGAAAGCTCACCATCTGTGAATTACAAACAGATTAGTTTTGTTTTTCTCCGAATTTTTCTTTGTTTCGCTTCTCGAACATGAGTTTCTCGCACCCCTCTTCATGTGCCCTTTTCAGACACAGCACTCAACATTTTTCTTTGAAATAGAGCTTGAACGACTCTAGATTTATCATCACAAAGTGAGCCCTACTCTTACTTCCCGCTCTCTGCTTCCATCATAAGTGCCTCGGGAGTGAGTAAAGAACCCTTCGATGATTTTCTTCTTGTCTCTTCATTCAACAAGATGTTGGTAACTTGACTCATTATTACCACTCCATCAGGTGCAAAGTTACTAACTATGACCACTAAAGTTTCCCAACTTTCAGGAAGTGAACTAAGAAGTAACAAAGCTTGCAACTCATCATCAAAAGTAATTTTCATGGCGGCCAACTGATTCACAATGCTCTTAATCTCATTCAAATGCTCTGCAATAGGAGTACCCTCCTTATATTTAGAATTCACAAGCTTTCGAAATAAAAATGCTTTATTCACGACCGTCTTTCTATCATAGTTCCCTCCAATTTGGTCCAAAGACCATGTGCTGAATTTCCTGCAGACGTGATGGTTATTGTCTTTCATCAATCCATTGCCGAATAAAACCGACAACCTTTCGATCTAGCTTTTTCCACTCATCATCTTTCATTCCTTCCAGTTTGCCACTATCACCCTCTATGGGTCCATTTAAATCTTTACAAAACAAAAGGTCTTCCATTTTAGTTTTCCAAGTCACCCAATTTGTGCCATTGAAACTAACCATACGCCCAACGTTGCCGTCCATAATTCACACATACAAATATAATGACCTGAACTCGAATTAACCAAATGCTATGATACCGCATGTCAGGGAAAACAGGTGGCTTTCCCACAAGTGTAAATCAATGGAAGCACATGACATAAAATAAAATAACAGAAATAAATGAGCACACAAGATTACTGTTCCCAAATAACTCGAGGTACGTCCACCATCGACCCAGAGGTCGCTTCCACTATCACCAAAAGAGTTTACAAAGTGGACAAAAAAGGCATAAGCCTTACAAACACACCAAGGTGTAAATCACAAGAGGAAAATACCTCACAAAAAAATGAACCAAATCTCCAAGAACAAACCATAAGAAACCCCAAATATCAAGTGAAGAAACGCTTACTCACTAAGAACAAACTTGCCGATTTTTGTGGCATCAAAATGGAGAAGAAGAAGACTCCGAATTTTTCAACCAAAGATCAGCTCAATGCCTTCTTACTGTCAACCAAGATGATATATCATCCCAAAAAAAATGCCACCAAAACCTTTTATTTCCCTTGAAGATTCCAAACCAATGCCAAGAGTCATGCACACCAAACCAAGTCTTGGATATGCCAAGAGTCATGCACGCCAAAACAAGTCTTGGATATGCCAAGGGTCATGCACGCCAAACCAAGGTGCATGCCAAAATAGCAAAACCATATTTAGTAAATTGATGAGTCCCATAAAGGAGGAAACCCAATCAAATTTTTACCAAAAATAGTCTCATTCAAGAAGAAATTGCAATCAAGAAACTCATTATTAAGGAAATCATGCGATCTGATTTGGCAATACTTATCGCCAAGAACAAATGACGAACAATCGGTTGACATGTTGACTTTACTCCTTCAAGAGCTGCTAGCGGTTGAGCACCAACAATACACCAACGACTAAAGCAACGTAAAGCAAGAACAACATGCCGATCTTCTCCTGACCTAGCGATATGATGACGCGCTAGGTCTTGACGACGGAGGAAACAACAACTTCGGCCGACGGTAGCGAGCTAAGGGCGTTTGTCACCAGGTCAATATCAGACTTGATGACCTACTTGTTCTTCAAGGGAGACAATGAACTGGGATCTAATAAACGACTTTGACTTCGATTCCTACTGCTGACCAATGACCATGACATCTTCAAGATGACTACACGACTTCGACTATGATGACAAGTGGTGACGACAGAAGGAGAAGGAGAAAGACAGAAGAGGAAAGGAGAAAAGATTTCTTGTTCCAAATCAAAAGGGGTTCTTTTTCCTTTCTCTCCAAACCAAAAGGTTGTTTCTTGAGTGAAAATAGATTATTTATGTGAGAGAAAAGACAGATCCTGGTTATTATTTAAAGAAGGAGGATAATTATTCTTGGTGGCACAATATTCTTCTGGTGAAAAGAAAAGATGAAGGTGGGAGATTTGAACTTAAGAATGCCTGAAATTTTTCTTTGGGAATTCTAATAATATTTTCTCATTTGATCTGGATGGCTCGTTTGCACAACTATATATCATGGGTCGATAACTGAACTTTGGGTCTCATGGCTAAAAAACAAGCCTAGAAGAATATTTTTTGGGCTTTAATATAAAAATGGCCCTCGGGCTATAATGAATGCAGAGGACAATTGTTTGCACCCAAATTAAAATTTGACTTGATCCAATAGTGGGTTAGGCCTAAGCCCAAGGCCATGAATAAAAGTCCCGATAAAATGGGCTCAGATCCATTTGAACAAGCCCATAAAAAGTCTAAGGGTATTTTTGAAATTTTAAAAAAATTTGGAAGTCAAACGAAGCCTTATCAAAAGTGGAGGTAAGGAAGTATTTGAAAACGCAATTTTCGAGAATAAGACTCTAATGGAGACGTGGATGAAATTCTATGAAGAAGACTCTTATGGAGATGTGAATTAATTCCTGAGGAAGAAACTTTTAATAAAACATATGACAGTATCTTCCGTGAAGTGGAGAGTGGAGGAAATAAAGACTGGGTAGCAAGTCAAGAACGCCTATAAAAGGAAATGTGAGAAAGGAACAAACCAAGGAACCAATCAATCAACAAATCAATCGACTCACTGTCAATATACTTTAGCAAACTGCTTTTCAAATTATCTTTCATCAGTTTTAGCATTCTATTTCCTAGTTTTAGCTAAATTTTTATCAATTTTCTAGCAAAGTTTTATTTCATTCCTTCATAGTGAAATCCAATATTTTCTTTAGCAATTCCAGCATTATATTTCTAGGATTTATTCAAGTCTATCAATTTTCAAGCACATTATTATTTTCTACAATGAAATCCAATAAGCTTACTTCAAATTTTATACTTTTATTTCCAAGTTTCATTCAAGTCGTCGATTTTCCAGGACCGTGTTATTTCATTCCTTCCTAAGGAAATCTAATATTTTTCTTTATCATTTAATTCCTGTAATATTTCCATTAGTACAACATTTTCTACTTCGATTTTAGGGAACTATCAAGCAAACTAAGGAGCCTACATAGTCTGATTAAATTTGATCGAGTCATTTCAGTTTGGAAACATTTTAATCTCCCCGACACGCCCGTAGACTCAGATTTTATTTTCAAAAGTGAATTAAAAATCACCACAACAATACTTTACCTCTTATTTTGGTTTATCAAGAACAAATGTTCTAAGCCATGTTCTGTTCTCAAGGTGGATTCATGTTTCGATTTGTACATGAGCTCAAGTTTATCTCAATTTCAAATTTATGTTTATCTAAGATTCAATTCGGGTTTCGATATGTGAGGAAAAATATTTATTTTGATCCAGATGTATAATGATTAAACCAAGCAGATAATGATTAAATAATTATTTATTTACTTAGTACAATTCCTCATGAGTAAATGTTTAAACAATCGCGTATAATGCAGATATTGATAAAAGTACTCGAAAAAAAGAAATTAAATAAATAATTTGCATGGAACCCGATAAAAAAATATCAATTATTCATTGTTATCTGTATGTTCCATTTCCAATAATGGAACCTGATTCATTACTGGGGAAAAACTTAAAATTTTATACCTTTGGACAAATGTTTTTATCGAATAATCGCAGCGGAAAAAAACCCCTCATTTTAGATTATCTCATGTTATGTACAAAATATTTAATATGTAGAAATTATACCTTTTGATCTTAAAGATCCACGCTCACACAAGATCTTGCTAAGCTTTCTGTCATACGGATCTTTGGACTATTCTCAAGTTTGATAACACACTGGGGCTAGTGGACACCTTGTGATAGGGCATGGAGTAGGCCCGTATCTAGGCCCCAGATGAGATAGGGGCCCCGAGTTCATTATTATTTTTATTATTATTAGTTATTTATTTGGTGTACTTTTTAGGATCTATACGTTGGGGTTTGGGATCTATATGTTAGAGTTTTTATGATTTATATGTTTAGGGTTTTTAGGATTTATCTGTTAGGATTTTCTTTTGGTGCTATAAGTAACCTTATATTTATTGTTTTAGTAGATTTAATATAATATTGAAAAATTCGAGAATTTCGTTTTATTTATTTATTTGCTTTCTTCTTAATTTTATTATTTTTCGTAGCCGAGCTACATCAATTTAGTATCAAAGCATAACTTTGATCCGAGATCAAGTTATTATTCTTGTTCTGCATCAATTTGGTATCAGAGCATAAGTTTGATCAGGAATCGAGTTAATGTTCTTGTTTGCATCGATTTGGTATCGGACTAACTTAGCGAGATCGAGTTATTATATTTAATCTGCGTCAATTTGGTATCATGCTTCTTGATCAGGAATCGAGTTATTTATTTGTTTCAAGTTCTTGATCAGAGATCAGAGCTACTTGTTTGTTCAGTTTGATACAGTCCTCTGTGTCACAAAATTCTCAACTGATGCCGATCCGCTGTTATTCTTCTGATAGACGACCCTCCTCGGATTGTCGTCAGAAGCCGATCTGTCGCCCACAACTCGGCTTCACGACACCCACTGCTACTTTGATGGAGCCACTTCTTTGTATAGGTCAATCATTTGCTTCTCCGGATCCGAAGTAGTTACTCACGAAGTTACTTTCGACCAGTTTGATATTTGGCTATTACGCCGGCGTAGTGCATTGATAGCCATAGCTCGTTTTGATTTCTCTAATCGCGATCTCGGTCTTTACTGACATCCGGTGGCGTCTTCTTCTTCTTTGTTTCGGATTCGATCTCCTCAAACGGTCGGAATGAACTCATCGGAACCAAACACCAAGTTTGGCATAAGAAGAGAGCTTGACATGAGATCCCCTTGGTCCCGATTCGCATTCGATCAGAAACCGCCTCATAATTCGCGACTCACAAGTCGAAAGAACATTGATATTCAACCACAATTCCAAGACTTTGGAAGAAAATCAAACATGGGATATTCAGGAGTAAGCAAAATAATGACAATACCAGACCAAAGGCCAGCAGAATTTAGAAATTTTTCTGATCACTATTCGGAGTCGAGTTCTTTTCAATCCGGAGGGGATGATGGGGCATGGAGTAGGCCCATATCTGAGCCTGGAAACGAGATAGATATAAAGTTAATTATTATTTTATTATTATTAGTTATTTATTTAAATGTATTTTTAGGATTTATGTGGGGTTTTAGGATTTATACGTGGGATTTTTGGGATTTATCAGTTATGATTTCTTTGTGCTACAAATAGCACCTTATGTTATTGTTTTAATAGACTTGATTAATATTGAAAAATTGAGAATTTCGTTCAGTTTCTTTTATTCGCTTTCTTTTAAATTTTATTATTCTTCGTAGTAGAGCTACATCAATTTAGTATAAGAAGAAGGCTTGACATCAAGATCCTTGGATGGGTTACCGACCCGATCAAGCTCTCCATGGTCTTCGATACAATTGGTAAAGAACATTGACATTCAACCCGCGAATTTCAAGACTTTGGAAAAAAATCAAACATGGGATATTCAGGAGTAAGCAAAAGAATGACAATCCCGGGCCAAAGGTCAATAGGATTTATAAATTTTTCTGATCACTCTTGATGAGTTCTTTTGACCGGAGGAAATGATGGGAGCATGGGTAGGCCCATCTTAGCTAGATGAGATAGGAGGCTGAGTTCGATTATTATTTTTATTATTATTAGTTATTTATTTAATTGTACTTTTTAGGATCTATCATTAGGGTTTTAGGATCTATCATTAGAGTTTTTATGATTTATATGTTTGAGTTTTTAGGATTTTTAGGATTTATCCGTTAGGATTTTCTTTTGGTGCCTATAAATAACACCTTATGTTATTGTTTTTATTAGATTTGATATAATATTGAAAAACCAGATAATTTCGTTTTATTTGTTTGCTTTCTTCTTAATTTTATTATTCTTCGTAGCCGAGCTACATCAATTTATTATCAGTATAACTGATCAGAGATCAAGTTATTATTCTTGTTACGCACATGATTTGATATGAGCATAAGTTTGATCAGAGATCAAGTTATTATTCTTGTTTTGCATCAATTTTGGTATCGGGCCCTAACTGAGCGAGATCAAGTTATTATTTTTGTCTTGCAACACCTTGTGCATTGTAAAATTGAGAACCAACAAAGAAAAAGTTGTTTTCTTTGTAAGCCACCATTGTTTTCAACAAAGAAAAAGTTGTTTTCAAGATGGGATATATATATATATATATATATATATATATATATATATATATATAGATGATGCCCCCAGAAACAGAAATTAAAGTATACTTAGATACCATATTGTGACCCTCCAAAATCCAAATTCAGATAATATTAAATAATTAAGCCTTTCTATACATTTTCTTACAAATATATCTAGTCTTATAATATTTTACAAAGTTTGATGTACAACTCTTTTACACTTTTACACTTTTAAAACTAGATTGTTATAATATATTTTACAAAAATACTTCTCAAGGCCCATGACCCGGCCTTATTTGTACTCATGGCCTCGAAGGGTGTGGAGTCTTCGTGTACCTAGAAGGGTGGTCCACGACGAGAGTGAGCAAGCGAGTAAATATATCCTACCAAGGCTACTCCCTATCTAAAAGCAACTTATACGAATGCCCAGTACATCTGATCACATTTAAGTACCTATACTCTGTTGTACCTGAATGTGTGTACATGTCATGAATCTGTTATCCTACTTGACCAATCTGAGTCCTCAACGACTCCCTCACGCACGCCTTGCAAGAAGTGCCCAAGCCCGTGGCGGGACAAAAGATTTTTGTTTGTAATTCTAGACACATTGAATACCCCAGGCCTTGTATTTCACTTACGATGCGTGTGCCATTTGTGGGCCACAGTTTTCGGGTTCTCTCACGCGAGATGCAGCGCTATCCTGACGATACGTTTTATTCAAAGCGGTGGAATCTTTGATAACCGCTTTATTTCAAAAGCATTGGGTGGATAGTTTAGATAACGTTTTGTTAAAACATTGGACAATCTCTGATAAACTATTTTATTTAAAAGCATTGGGCGGAGTCTACGATAAACATTTTATTCAAAAAAGCGTTAGACGATCTCTAGATAAATTGTTTGTTAAACATTGGACAATCTCAAATAAAAATGTTTTATTACTTCAGTGGGCGATCTCGATAGCGTTTTATTCAAAACATTGGACAATCTCGTCATGTTTATTAACGTTAAAAGCGATCTCCAGATAACCTTTATTAAAAACATTGGACGATCTCAGATAAAGCTATTTTATTAGCTTGGTTGAAATGTGCGGTAGAGACTCCATTGGATAGTAGTCCGAAATCTGAGCCACCATCCGAACTTAAACACAGTGTTGTTTACCATGGTGGAACACGGAAACACAATAATTGACCGCACTCCACGCGCGGCTGATGTGTCAGTGGCCATTAAATGCATATGTCATTGCATGCCATTTCAGCCACATGCGATCGTGTCTACGGCATCTGACATATCATTACACTACATGTCAAAGTCATGGATAAATTATATTTAATATATATAATTGTTCCATTTTATCTTACCAGTATATCACATAATTTCGCATTAAACCTGTTGATTACAACAATAACATGCATTAACCATTCAGGCCGTAAATCCGGTACAGACTTGGCCTTGAAATAATCTGGACTTAGTCAGAAAGTCCAACTTATTGTCAATACTACATAAAACATTCAACACGCAATTCTGCTTTCGGGCCATATGCAGCCCAAGCATTTAGATACAAAGCCCAGTTCCGAAAACGGAAGTTCCAGCGAGCGGACCATTCCTCATTGTCCATGACCCGACTAATGTTCAGCGGTTTAGCTAAGAACTTTGTCATGTGTCATTCTATACTCAATGAGCTTTCCATTAGAGTCTAAGAGCAGCGTAATACAGGTCCGGACGAGAAAGTTATAAGCCGTCGAGGTGACGGCGAATTCGCGCAGTGTCGCGAGAAATTTGGGCTACCCCATTGCCATTCTGTTGAGATTTTGAAATCACGAAACCAGTGTTGATCTTAAAGCAGTCCACAAGCCACAGTAAGGCAGGTCTTTGACGTCACACAACAACAGCAAACCACATATCTTAAATTAGGTCCTAAATGGGGCGAAACCGTTAGACCATTCGGTGGCCCCTAGGCGTAAAATAACGTAAAAGGCTTACCTCTCGTAAGCGCGATTGGGTCCTTTGCCATCAGTTACGCTCTCCTTGTAACGTTAATTCAGTTTCCTCTCTTTCTTTCTTCTTCACCACTTCTCTTTTTTTCTTCTTCTTCCTTCATTTCTTTCTTCTTCTTTTCTCTCCATTCCATACTTCTTCTTGCACTCATTTCTTACCACTGCATTTTTTATTTTTCTTTCTCTCCCAGCTTTCCCACGCACCTCTCTCTCATTTTTGTTTTTTTCTTTTTCTCCTCTCTCCTCCTCTCTTCCCTTTCTCTTCATTCTCTTATATATATATATATATATATACTATATATATATATATATACTATACCTATATATATCTCTCTCTCTTATTTAAATTTTTTTTTGTAGCAGTGGGGTGGAGTCACCCCACAGCCCATGTGGCTTTGCCACGTGGCAGGCAGGTGTGTCACCTACTTGGTGCCACATGGTCCTTCGTACCCCGATTACGCAATTTTTTCAAATGTGAAATTCAAATAATCTCGAATTTGATGAAATTCGTAGGGTGCTAGATTTCGCGAAGACGATTCCAACGGTGAAGTAATTTGTCATCAGATATGAAATCGATTTTCCTCAGGGGACTATTCTGACAAATTACCTTTTTGCCCCTTTTTTCTAAAAAAAATTTAAATTTACATTTTCAGTTTCCTCCCCTCCCATAAAATTGTTGAAATTCAGGGGTAATCATATACCAATATTGTCCTACAGCATGAGTAATAACTCTCATTAGTCCCACAATTATGACGACCAGGTATCTGGAAATCAAATCAGTCCGTCGAGATGACATCAATCTCGAACCTATTCATGATCCTTCGGCCTTGTGGTAGAGGCCTAGAGGTCTACAATTCCGCAGGTCAGAAGCGTATCCGGTCAACCTCACCCTAGTTCCTGGGGAGAATTCCCAAAACGGCTTTTCCAAGGTCTCAACCTTCAAGCTCAACTCTATCACACAAGATCGACCATAATGAATGCCAGTGCATGCAACGGTTATCTGATACTACATATGTTTTATCATGCATATGCTGCAAACACAATACATCTCCAGTGGAACATATCGAACACACAAACAAATCAATGCACACAATGCGTGTTCACAACCTCATGTCCCACTTAATCCTAGGTATTCATACCTAAACCAGGATACCATGTCATGACGTTGATATCAGTGCTCGAGCCTTATGTAATCCTGGAAACCAAACTCAACACCAAGTTGTGATGCTTGTACCAAACTTACCGACTCTAAGTAATTGCATACCAGCTTTATCATAATGGCTATTGTGTCCTAGACCCATACTTGACAGACTGGTAATCGCATGCACAGGCTCGATACAACGTGACACCCCCAAAGCCAGGAATTCAGGTATACTCGGGAATGCCATCTTTGTGACCCTCAATCAGGGGTCGGGTTGACAACTCGTCAACCGAATGGAATGTCGTAGTCGCCTTTCTGTATATTTCTCTTACAAATATACAAACTCTTATAATATTTTACAAGAGTTTGATGTACAACTCTTTTACACTTTGACATATATATATTAAAACTAGATTGTTCCTAATATATTTTACAAAATACTTCTCAAAGGCCCACATTGGGTGACCTTCTTCATACTCATGGCCTCGAAGGAGCGTCGTCTTCTCGGCATGCACAGGGTGGTCCCACAGTGGGGTAAGAGCAAAGCCAGTAGATATATATTATACCAAGGCCTCCCCACCTAGGAAGCGACATGCAATGCCAATACACATCTGGCTCACGCATTCGAATTTACCTATACTCTGCTGTACCTAAATGTGTACATGTCATGAATGCAGTATGCCCCTCATGACTCAAATCCCGAGTCCTCACTGACTCCCTCACACCTGCATATGCCAAGTGTGAAAAACCGTTAAGGGCGTCCCGCCCCTGACCCTTTTTCCAAAACAAAAGCTTTTTGTTTGTAATTCTAGACACATTGGATACCCAAATGCTTACTTATTTTTTATTAGTGTTCAAAAAGTGCTATTTTGAACCACATTTGTCTGAGTTTACTTTCCTTTATTATTACTAATGTTTATTAATTCTTTGATTTGCACATTAAGATCCTATTTATTCTCTGTCGCATTTATGGCTAATTTTGAAGGAATCCATCCATTTAACATACTCCCTCGCCTCGCCGCCCAGGGTTCTACGAATCACTGCATGCCCAGGCGGGGTGTGCAAGACAAACGGTTCGTGATTAAGTTCAGATTTCGGCTCATTAAAAAGCTTCGTTTGAATTCGTTTGTCAGGTCGCGGCCAGAGCTGAGCTTCCGGGTACAGGCGCAAGTAAAAGTTAAACGGCCAGGAACCCAGCTTCATAATTTATTTCGTAAGTTCGCGAGCAGGCTCGTTACGCCCATTTCGCGAAACAGGCTCGCGAAACGAGGCTGTGAACATGTTCGCTTGGTGGCTTCGTGAACATGTTCGCGAACAAGCTCGTGAACATGTTTACCGAGCGAGGGCTCATGAGCGAAGCTCGAAGCAGCTGTGAGCAAAACTCGAGATTATTTTGAAGTTGTTATATGTTTGTTTTAAACATTATTCTTGAAATTTCAAAGATGATTGTAATATTTTATTTTTTATTTCTTTGTTATTTGCAACTTTTAGTTGGTTTAGATATATTAGTTATTAATGACTTGTTGTATTAAGTTATTAGTATTTTATTATTTTTTTAGATATTGTATATGATGCTAAACTATCAATTTTTTTCAAGATCATAAACAAGCTCCTAAGCGAACTCAAGCCCCAGGCTCACAAGCAGACTCCTTGCGAGCTCATAAAGAATCACCGAGGCTCGCAAAGCGGGCTCACAAGCGAGCTTCCTTGTCGAGGCTCGCAGAAACAAACATAATCGGGCTCACAAGCGAACGAGCGGCTATAATCAAAGCAGGCTTTAAGCAATTGAGCTGAGCGGGCTCGATCTTGATGAGCTCGAGCGAACTCGAGCTTCGAGCCTGGATTTTAAAAAATCGGAATGGGCGAATGAGCCACCAAAATTCTGGTAGAACCCAGGAGCCTTTGATAATTCGGCTGGATTATTCAATTACCTATCACTGGTTAACCTCAAAGGATCAGTGAGACCACTTTGGCTAGACATATAGCCTCTGGTCTGTCTGAAGCTGCCGCTCATCTCTGCTGATATCTCTGACTTGAACACGTTAGACGACTTCATCCTCCTGCATCTGATTTTAGCTCACCCCTCTGAACATCGATCATTGCTGCCGGGTTGCGAAAGCGATACACCAGATTATGCGTTATTTCTTTGTATCTTCCCGCCTCAGCCTGATAAATCTACTGGGAAGATAAACATCAACCTTCACTAAGACATCTTCTATCACCCCCTCTCGGATGCTTCCGGGGACATCACGCTGGGCGGAGTGTATTTGTAGTTGGACAAGCTTCACCTAACCCCAAACATTTAAATAGACAAAGGGCTTGAGATTATCTTGGCGCCCGAATCACCTGATACTCTCTCAGATAGCATTTCCGATGGTCTGAGGGGATAGTGAAGCGCACAGATGCTTTTAGCTTTTGCGGCAACTTCCTCTAAAGGATGGCACTACACTCCTTAGTTAGGTTAAGCTGACCCCGAGAAATCACATGGAGTCTTCTCTTGAATAGATATTCCTTCATAAATTTGACATAACTTGGCATACGACACCGAACATCGACAAATGGAATATTGATGTCTGTTTCTTGAAATACTTCCATAGACAGTGACCCAGCTCCAACATGTGCTTTAGGCGTTGGGGATACGGAATTGAGGCTATGGGTTGTGGGCAATCCTTTGCTTCCCTGTCTCCACCAATTTGTTTCTCTTGAAGTTTCACTACCGTATTATCATTACGGCCGTTTGGATGACTTTCTCGATTCTACTCTCTACATCCTTTGAGGGTTATCTTTGTATGTATGATTCTTTACACTTCTCGACGTGACTACTTTAACATGTTGCATTTCCCTCTCTTCTCGGGTTCACTTGAGGTTGCATGTTAAGACAGCACTACGTGTTGATTGTTGTTGGCCCATATGTACCTCTAAATTTCTCAGCTGTGCATTGAGTGGTAGCTTGTGTTGTCTTCCTTAAATAAAGCTGCAAAGATGAGAAGTAGCATGAGGCACACCAGAGTAAATTCAAGAAAAAAAGAAAGAAAAAAGAAGAAAAAGAAAAGAAAAGAAAAAGAAAAGGGTGAAAGGAAGAATTAAGGAAAAGGGGGGAAGGGCAGAAAAAACCTTTATGGGGTGATTCGCTCACTCGAGGTGGTGGCATGTGTGATTGTTCATAAGTCATAACCTTAGTATTAGGCTATTACGATTATTACGCCACCCTTGGCCTTGTTTTAGTTACGATGGTTATTTGCCCCTCCCATTATTCTTTTGTGGCTAACTCGATTCAAACCTTGACACATCACTAGGCTGCTCTACGGTTTGGGTTTAGAGGCAGCATTCTGCCTGTATTGCTGTCCTCACAATTCACCGACTCCCACATTGGTTGATCGTATGGCATTCTGGTACCTTCTTTGTCTAGTTAGGCTGTTTAGTGGTTGTGCGACGCAATTAACTCGTTGTGGTACCTCGTTATTTGTGCCGCTTTATGGCCTTCCTTTGGTGTAGTCTTCTCTCAGGCCTGCCTAATTGTGTAGTAAGCGTCTTCAGGAACTACTTATGCTTGGTCGGGTGATGTATATTCCATTAGCGACCCTCCTGTGGGGCATCGATCATTGTTCTGATGCGTTCTCCGGACATTATAAAAGTATGGTTTGCATCTGTCGGTGACTGTGATGTGGGCACTTCCTCAACAGTTCGTGAAATCTATCCCGTGCTTGCTAGGTTCTACTCTAGTTATAAAGTATGAATCTTGCACGATTGTGCGATTTTAGATGGAAGGCTTCGGTGGGAACCACCGCGTTAAGTCGTTCCGCGATAATGGATCGGTGGTGAAACTTGTCTGACGATGCGCTCTATCACCTGGTGAGTGGAGACATAAATCTCGACACAGGTGCATCTTGGTGTACCATTGTACTTGATCGCGTCCGGGCTTTAAAATTTTGTCAAATGCATATATTAGATTCTTGTGGACATCCAGGTGGAGCAGGGATGTTCTAAAGCTCTGTAAGGTTCTTGACTTCAACTCGAAGTAGTTTACTTTGAATGACAGATCTTCGGATAGCTAATACGACAGTGTGAGGCGGTAGGGCAAACTCTTAGCAACTTTATGAATGGATCATCTAGGCGCATAAAACAACATGGGTGCTTGATTCCTCTTTGTTATTCCCATTTGACCTCTTGTGGCTCGTTTTGCTCGAGTTAAGATCACGCTCTTCATTGTTACGCGCGTTTCTAGATTTACATTACGGTAACTGTTCTCAGTTCGGCATAAGCCGGTGTAGTTTCTTTTACGGCTCGAGTTCGGATGCGTGGCTGGGCCAGTGTTCGCATGCATCTTGCAACGCCATTTGTAATCGGCTCAAGACCAAATTACGGCGCCTTAAAAAACAAAATAAAAAAATTCGGTATCCGATTGCCTTTTTGTCAATATCAACTAACCTTATCCGACAACGGCGCGAAAACTTGATAAGTAGAAAGCGTGTTGTGTAAAATATGCGCCTATGTGTATGATGCAGCGTCGTATCAAATGCCAGTATGCCTAGAAGTGCAGATATCGATCACGGGAATAAGTGTTGATTACCCCGAATTTAACTGAATAATATCACGGGCGTAAACTGGTAACAGATTAACTAATCTTATGCAATTAAACTAATCGATTTATCTTAGTAAATTCTTGTGTTGTGGGGCTTGGGCTTTGCTCCCTGCACTTTGTTGGATTACTACCTAGAAATTATTCAATTTATTCACGACTTATTGATGTGGTGATCATGCCTCACGGATACCCTCTCTGGGGTGTCAGCCTGTCTCGCTAGTAGGGTTGAGTGTATCTACACTTACCCCAACTTCGATACTAAAGCGCTTAAATGTTCAGCATGTCGCCACCCTCGGAATTGGGACCATCTCTATTCTAGAGATTGATCGGTACGCTCTATTCGGATACTGGGCATCCTCATCTCGAATCTCGGATATCGACACAATCATGCCTATGTTGGCGGACATCACCATGTAAATAAATCCGCGGATATAAGTGAATCACCCAGCGGTCGCTAAAACATAGTGAATAATATAAAATCGAATCACTAATCCATCTTGATCATGACGAGGGTTAAACATTTTTAGATATGAATCCCGAACATCCCGAGCGTAAGTACATAAATATTAATCTAAAACATCAATTACTTTTATCATAAGAATACAAAGTGGATCTTCTCTCGCGAGATCTAGTCACTGCCATTTTCTATTAACCGTTAAATGCGATCTTTGATACCCTCGAATTACAGATGCCCTTTTTGCTTTTAATGATTGTGATGGAGAAATGTTGTGGCGTCAGCGTGCGCGTGGGCGATCTGGCGTAGCGACGTTGAAGCGTTGACGTGGCGGCGTTAGACATCGTTGGCGTTGCGCAACGACTTCTTCTTCATATTGACTTTGGCGTCGCGCGGCGTTCCTGCCAACTTCAAACGCTTTTCTTCTTGACTCGAAATAGTCCCAGCGCCGTTCCATACGTCACCTGGCGCAAGAATCAGTTATCGGGCTATAAATACGTGTTATTCGTAAAATAACGCTAAAACCATAAGATTAAGCGCGGGTATGGTTACGCGACCATTGCTTTCTCTGACTCAGTAGTCCAGCGCCGTTCCACACCACTATCCTGAAATCTGAGAATCGAGATATCGGGTTCTCTCTTTCGTATTTATCAGGTAAAATGCTTTAGCTAAAACCATAAGACAGGCGCGGGTATGGCATGAGTGTTTGGCGCTCATCACTTACCCAGTTCTAGGGAATTCCCCCAAACAGCGGCTTTCGAAAGGTCTCGACCTTGAGCTCAACTCAGCTCGGCTATCACACGAAGATCTTTGACCATAATGAATATGATGCATCTGCAGTTAAATGTCTCTATATGTTTTATCATCTGCATATGTTCTGAAACCTGATACATCTCGGGTGGAACATATCCGAACACCTGGCAATTAATGCACACAATGCGTACCTTACCTCGTAATCCCACTTAATCCTATTCACATACCTGGCGGATACCATGTCATGGCGTTGATATGGTGCAGAGCACTATGTAATCCACGAGCCAAACTCACAACACCAAGTTTGTGATGCTTGTACCAGCCTTAGAGCTACAAGTAATTGCATACCCGGCTTTATCTGCTAGCTGTGTCTGGGCCGCCCAGCGAAGCCTTAGGTAATCGCGCGCACAAACCGTCTGAAGCTATGACGCGCACGAAAACGAGTCCCGTATACTCGAATACCATCTTTGTGACCCTCGAATCAGAAATTCAGGTTGTGACTTCGTCGACTAAGCGGCGAATATTCGTGGTAAGCGCTTTACGTATATTTCTTTTACAAATATACAAGCTCTTGTAATATTTTTAAGAGTTTGATGTCTGACTCTTTTACACTTTACCTTTTGACATATGTGTGGGTGTTCTAATATATTTTACAAAAAATACTTCTCAAGGCCTTGGCAAGCCTTCTTCATACTCATGACCTCGAAGGAGCGTCGTCTTCTCGTGTACTGGAAGGGTGGTCCCACATGATAAATTGAAAGCAAGCCGACCATATATATATATCCATGCAAGGCTACTCCCCACTTAAGAGCATATCTGATGCCCAGTACATCTGAAACACACATTCAGAATTTATCTCTCATGCCTAAATGTGTACATGTCATGAATACGTATGCCTCATTCAAAATCCTGAATGCTCAACGACTCCCTCACACATATACTGATGTGAAAAGCTGTCGAGGCATCCGCGACCCTTTTCCAAAACAAAGCTTTTGTTTGTAATTAAACACATTAGGATACCCCACGATGCTTACTTATTTTTATTAGTGCTCAAAAGTGCTATTTTGAACCATGTTTATTGCGAGGTTTGAACATACATTAATATGTCGGCGTAATTAACCCGATTTGCATTAAGGCCTATTTATTCTACTAATCGCATTTATAGCTAATTTAACTTAGTTTTGCAGCTATTTATGCAAATTGTTTAAATCCGATCTAAGCACGAAGAATTCGAGTCAAACTCGATTGCAAATCAAAGCGAGAAGGAAAGGGCTTGAAACGAAGAAAAATGACCCACAATAAAAATTTTGCGGGGTTCTGAAATTTGTGCCTGCTTACTTGTTCATGTCTCATGCGCATTATTTCACTTCCTCAACATTCTTTGCCAGCTTTTGGCGTTTGACTCTTTTTATCACACTTTTGGTTTTCTTCCTTTTTACCCCATTGTAATAGTGCTTGCTCTGTTATTTGTGGTGTTGCAGGGGTTTGGCTATAAAAAAAGCCCCAGACCAAACTTCAGCATATACCATTCTCCCATTAGCCAATTTCTTTTTGTGGGGGGCTTTCGGGCGCTCCCGCCTCTTTTCCTTTTCTCTCATTTTCTCTCATTGTCTCTCATTTTCTAGGTAGCTAAACATCCTCCAGGATGACTTGGGATGAAGCGGCTAAAGCCACTTTCTCATGGCAGGAGGAGAAGCTCTTGGAGTGCGAATCCTGGGCATCTTGAGGGCTCGTGTTTTCAAAGCGGTATCCATATCGTTCTTGTTTTCCCTTTTTAACTTTAGGTTTTGATCCCTTGATTCTTGGATGGTTATTACTTGTTAGCTTTGGGTTCATTGATGCTTAATGTTAGATCCATTGGTATTAGTTAGTTATCATTTATGAACCATTGTAAAAAGGTGGCGAAGGTGACTTGTGTTTTAACGAATGGGCTTTAATGTCGGTGGATTACCATTTTCAAAGGGTTTGTGGGGAGGTTAGTTTTATAGTTAAATGAAGATCCCGGTTCGAATGCTATAGGTCATCCTCCCTGACATGAGAAAGGACCACAGAAACCCTAGGGTTACAGGAATCCAACCTTAGTGACACTAACACTTGAGTTCTATTTTACATTTTATTTTATTAGAATTACCGGTTTTCCAAACATTAGCCCCATGTTTTTACCAAAGCCTTAAATCCAAATTTAATTCACCAAATTAAACATCCTTGTAAGTCATTTGTCTTGAAAGAAAGCCCCATCCACTGAGTTGAAACCTGGCAGCGCTATCTTTGCGTGGCACTCTGATGAGAGCTAGGTGCCTGCATTTGTTGATTCAAAACACCTCTTGTGTACAGATCAGTTCTTTTCCCGATCTTGTGTTGTGTTTATGGGCCACAGTTTTCGAGTTCTCATAGAATGCAGTACCTTCTTTGTTTCTTTGTCATATATTATTCAAAATAATGAATGGTCTAGATGTCAAGCTTTATTTAAAAAGCATTGGGCGAATCAGAATAACATTTATTAAAAACAATGAACAGATCCTTAAATATTGTTTTATAAAAAAACGTTGGAACAATCTCGATAAACATTTTATTCAAAAACATTAGACAATCTCAGATTAAACGACTCAGGTTTTTTAGACATCGTAGATTCTTTCTTCTTGCTTCCTAATACGCATGCCACCGATATGAGGAGATCCCAAGCACCCGTGAACCATACTCATCATTCTCAACTATGCTCTTATTGGTGAGATTCAGGTGATGTCGTATTTATGGGGAGTTAGTAACAAGCATGTTGAAGAAGTAAACTTATTTTATTTTCTCTCAAATTTTCTTTACTCACTTTTTCTCCCCATTTTCTTTACCTCACTTTTTGGTTTCCGATTGGGTTTCAAACCAAGCCAAATATCTCCTCTTAGTCAGGCGAGGAAGTGAGGGACAGTTTCACGACTTCTTATAAGTTATAACGACTTCTAACCAAAATGTTTTTATAACATGCCATAGGTATAAAAACACTTTTTTAATACACTTTAGTTTTAACGTAATAAATTATTCTCATTAGGAAAGAACACATGGACCCCCTTCACTATGCACTTTTTAAATGTTTGATCGGTGAAGCGGTTAGGCCTGGCATGATGAGTTGGTATAAAAAGCAACATATCTTTAAAATTACTTAAAGAACATTTAATATTTAATTATAAAAATACAATATCATAATAAATAAAAAATTTATTACAAAAATATATAAATACATATAATAATTTATATTAATAAAACCTAAAATAACTATTTTATGATTATAAAAATTTTAAATATTTACATAGAAATTTGAATTAATGAATAAACATATATAAATATTTGTATTAATAAAACCTAAAATAATTATTTTTTATTTTTTTTTTGTTATTATAAAAATATTCACAAAAGATTTAAACTAATGAATAAATGTACATAAAATTTGTATTAATAAAGCAGTACAAAATTATTAATATGATTTTTAAAGAATACCAAGCCAACTTGGAACACACAAAAGCAAAAGAAAAAGAAAAGAAAAAAAGGAACCTACTTGGAGTTGAGAAATAACAAAAATTAATGTGATTGGTGGATGTGCTTTTTTAATGATTAGTATTTTTGATATAATAAAATGTCTCATTTAGGGCTCATAAAATATGGATGTCACTGCGCACACTAAATTTTGAGCGACTTTATCATTAAGGTAGGCATGTGAAGATGCTTGATTAACAGGAAAAGAGTGAAAAGAAGTTAAAAGTATAGAGAAGAAAATAATCGATGGAAAAATAATTATAGATATTAAGAAAATATAATTAAATTTTTAGAAGGAATGTAATAAGCATTATAGGAATATAAAAAAAAATTGACAGTGTTTTTTTAAAACATCTCCTAAGTGCTTCTCAAAAAAACACTTTAAGTTCTTTTGAGGTTTCAATAACGTTTTTCAAAATTCTATCAAACTCTTTTTTTCTCCAAAAAAAAACCTTTAAGAGTGTTTTCCTACATGTTTTCTCCGTCGCCATAATGGAATTATGGAGCAACCAGCCGGGACCACTGCTACACGTTTTCCATGCTATTTGGTGGGGGTCTTCGCAAATGCAAAGTAGTGGAAATAGGAGTCAACTAATATAAATATATAATAGCATTGATAGTCCGTGTATTCAAATGACGGCTACTTTCTAATATATGAACACTAGGGCCATGCCTTTTAAAAGTGTTTTTAGGCTAAAGCACTACTTTCAAGTATTTTAGGATAAAAAAAAGTGCTTTTGAAATCTTAGAAAAACATTGGAGTGTTTTTTCCAGAAGCACTTGAGAGGTGTTTTTTTTTTTTTAAAAAGCACTTCGAAAAGTTTTTGGGTATACTAAAATTCCTATTTATTTATCCTTAAATATAATTTATTTTAACTTTAAATATCTATTTATTTTGTTTAAAATGTGAATAATATCATATATTTTAAAAAATTCAAATAATTCAAGTCTTTTTTGTAAATAATTTTTAAAAAAATTTCTATAACCATAAAAATAATTATTTTTAAGTTTTTATTGATACAAATGTTTACATATTTATTCATTAATTCAGATTTTTTGTAAATATTTTATAATCATACAAAGTAATATTTTTAAGGTTCTTATTATTACAAATGTTGTAACATGCTCATTTATTAATTCAAATATTTTAAAAAATATTTATAATCATAAATATAATTATTTTATGTTTTAGTAATACAAATATTTATATATGTTTATTCATTAATTCAAATAATTTTGTAAATATTTTAAAATTTTTTATAATCATAAAAATAGTTATTTTATTTTTTAGTAGTATGAGTTTTATATGTATTTATATATTTTTGTAATAAATTTTTTTATTTGTTATAATATCTTATTGTTGTAATTATATTCGATGGGAGCAAACAGCAAATAGATTATGGTCGTGGGCATGGACAAAAAATCGCGGAATTTGGGCAGATTTTTCGGAGAAAAATCGGAAAAAAAAAAATCGGCGAAAAATCGCCGATTTTTCCGATAAAAACCGATTTTTCCTGGAAATTTTTTTTTTTTTGATTTTTTTCCTGACTCCAAAAATATGCAAAAAATTGCTTCTGATGGGTTTCGAACCCACCCAAAATGCCTGAAAATGGCACCCTCCAACCACTAAGCCATTGATTGCACTTTTTATATATAATGCAAGCTTTTTTTATATAATGCAAACTTTTTTTATATTCTCTTATTATTTATTGGGCCTGTGATCCCTTTATAATATTTTGTTTATTTTTATTTTACATTATAACTTATAATATTTTAAATCAAATATTTAATTTGAACAAGAAAAGAAATAAAATAATATCATTTAAAAATTTAAAATTATACTATATAATATTGAATCTCCTCATTTGCTCCTATATAATATTTATAATAATAACAAAAACAAATAAATAATATCTCTTTAACATAATAATATCTTAATAATATATTAAATATAACATATTTAATTTAATAATTACTAATCCATTTGATTTTAATCTACCTTAATTAAGATAAGAATCATTTCTCATAATCTATATAATTAAAATATGAAAAATTTTAATAACCGATATTTTTGTAAAAATATCCACCGATATTTTACCGATATTTCCAATATTTCCGATATTTCCGTAAAATCCAATTACCGATATATCCGTGTTTACCGATATTTTGATCCTTGGTCGTGGGTATGTTTCAAAACTAGAGTCATAGGTATCCTACTCACTATATTATTATCAAATTTGTAGGCTTTAAACTAATTTATTATTGTATTAACTCGGGTGTTTTATCATCTATGGTTTTTAGCGAATTTGTACATATGTTTCTATTCGAAGAATTTTATTTTGGGATAGTTGAACTTCAAAAAAATAAAAATAAAAAAATAACAAAATCTTCAAAATTCTTTCTAATGATTGTTAAAGTTTTTAGAATTAAGATAAATAAACTGATATTAAAAATGCCCTAAACAATTTTAATTGAGTTGAAAATTTTATTAAAAAAAATTGGTATTATATTCATTACTTTAATTTTACTTATATTTCTTTTATATTTAAAAGCATACATTAAAAATACATAAAAAAACAAAACTTGGGTATAATTTTCAATAACTTTGTGAAAATATTAAAGTTTTGTTTCAAAATTATTTTTAAGAAAATCTTAAAATGATATGATATTTGATAGAATAAAAATTTGTTATAATTTAAAATTAACGGAAAGTCCTTCAAAGGGATAACTATGAGCTAGTAGAACAATAGTTGAAATGAAGAGTACTACTCCATTCTAAATAGGGCATCTTGGTGTTCATGTCTCTTGATACGTAATGGTAGGTTGAGATAATCCTTGATAGATATAAGTGTGTGTTCCAATTCACAGTCCTTGATGTTTGGACTAGTTATGATCTCGCTCGGACTTTAGTGCAGTATGTCTGAACTCCCCCTATAGGACTTAGTGTGTTCACAACAGATGTAATATATTTGAAATAAAGTAAAAGTACACAATCTTTTACGTGGTTTGACAACCTGCCTATATCTATGGTGTTGTGCCCAGATGTAAAGATTTTCAGCGATACGATTCGAGATTCCTGATTAGTCTTATGTGGTATGAGGCTGGCTCTACACCCTGACCCTTCATGAAACTAAGTACTCGTAGTGGAATTCGGAATGAACTCACTCCCGAATTACCTCTCTATATCGCACCCATATACATAATACATCAATAAGATGAAGAAAATAAAGAACATCATGTCGTTCACATAAGGTGAGAACTTAATGTGCGTCGCCAGTAGAGTATCACTTTGCACTCTCTCGGCACATCTGACTTAGAAACGATTTCTTCCCGAGCCTTGCTCTTGAAATCCGTGATGAGAACTGCCAATGCCCTGAATTTATAGCCTTACTAATAAGTCTTGGAAGTCTAGATATGGTTGGATTATTCTCCTAATATGACTCCAACCATACCTTTTTACTCTTTCCTTTAAGGCATCATAGAAAATAGGAAACTTGTTGATCAAGAATCCTCATCAGGATAAAAATCCTAGAAAGTTTCTAATTCTAGTTTGATAGCTTAGACGTTTGAATCTTCTGAGACGTGATCGTTATCCACTTGCCAAATAGATCCTAGGCCCATCGATTACTTGCTCCCAAAGTTCCTTAGCCTCTAAACGATAGACTCACGTGTTGCGTGCGCTGTTTCTAGTTCGGACATCATATGTCTAACACATCCCTGTAACACAAGATCCCCTTAGTCCGAACAATTTCTTGGTCCTACCGGTTTAATTCTATTTCATCAATCTTTTATTAAGCTCGATGCACAAGTAGCTCTTTGTAACACCCCAAATTATGCCCTAACAGTTTTATAACATGTTTAGGGTATAATAAAAGTAAAAGTATATTTTTCCTGAATAAAATAAAGATAAAAAAAAATAAAATAAACAAGAACCCGAAATTAATACAAAAGTTAAGGGTAAATTAATAATTTACCAATTCAGGACCCAAGGGTCATAATTTAATAAGTTCATATGCCAAAGTAGGAATATGTATAAGTTAAAGTAAGAATAATAAATGGAGGGACCTAAGTAAAAAATGGGAAAGAAAGCAAAAATGAGTAAAGTCAAACATGGCCTTAACTATAAAAGGGAGGATACGTCGAGGCAAAAAAAAAAAAAAAAAAAACCTCGAGTTTGGTCTTGGAGAAGAGGCCAAAGGGGATAAGATCAAGGGGTCTCTCATTTTTGGGAGACGAAAGAAAAAAAAGTAGAGAGAGGGAGAAGAAGGAGAAGAAGAAGAAGAAGAAGAGAAGAGAAGAGAAGAAGGAAGAAAAAAAGGAGAAAAGAAGATCAAAGGTATGGAAGTTTAGTGTTTTTGTATGGAATTTGAGTATGGTATTTGTCTAGTTTTTTGTGTATGGGTTGGGTTTGGAAACTCCCAAACTCATTTCTTGTTAGGGTTGAGTTGAAGAAGCTGCAAGAGCTCCCCATATGTGTTTGGATTTGGTTTTTGTAGATTGGTTGGGGTTGTATAGGCCCAAGTAAGGATTACACAGAATCTTAAGACTTAGGAAACTCATCTAACCCCATTAATTGTGTAGGGGTTTCTCTGCTGCGGGTTCCCTTTTCATTTAAGAAGGGTTGTGGGGTGGTGTTTGCCCCGAGGGAAAATGTCTAGTTGCAATTTGCAGACCAGAAATTACCTGTTTTCATTATCGTACGCATTAGCCGGACTTTAGGACTGGTTTTTGGGTGAGAAAGAAAGGGAATTTGGCAGTGAGTCCTTCTGGTAAATTGTAGCCACATCAGTGAACTTGATGTTAGGGTTTTGAATTTCTCAATTCGGACCTCGTAGACCCATGGATCCATTTACCACTGAGAAGAATCTAATCGTCAAGTCGGTCATTTCGGCCAAATGGTCGGCTCGGCCGGGTCAGTCCCAGCTCGGCTGGGTTTGACTACTCCTATGTGACCTCCAACTTCGGAAGGTCATAATTCTTCGTCCGAACTCCGTTTCGGGTGTTCTTGGACTCTATGAAAAGCCCATGGAGTCAAGAATCCATTTGTATATAACTTGTTAAAATTGGAACTCATATTAGGTCTAGAAATCACAAAAAATAGTAGACTCTACTGGTAATCATAGTTATTTATGCGTATAAAAGGATATGAAAAATGCAAAGATTCGAATAAATAATTATAAATATCGCATATGATTACTAGATGACCATAATCATTCGAGAATATAAGATATGTACTGCACATAAAATACACATGGATTGTCTACTTAGAACCTGGTAGAGGGATAGATAGGCATGCCTATTAGGAAAACAAATTACGCGACATGTCTGATACGGAGTTGGCCCCGTTTGGGTCATTACAGCGCCTTTGGGCCCTTATAGATGGTCATTGTCTCTTACAATGATAACAGCGCCTTCGGGCCCTTGTAGACTACTGTTTTGCACAGTGAGTACAGCGCCTTCGGGCCCTTATAGACCACTGTTTTGCATAGTGAGTACAGTGCCTTCGGGCCCTTATATTTCCTTTATCCACTTATAAGGTTTATGCAGGCATGAAACATAAAACAAATGACTTGAATATGACATATGAAATGATATGATATGATAAAGCCTTATAGCACCGCTATGCGCTTACAAATATCTTTGTGTAATTATATGACATGATATGAGAAGCATAGCTCTACTATGTGATGATAGTATACAGTGACAAGAACAAGAAGTAAAGTGTAAAAATGACATGAAAAGTATCTGAAATATGATAAGAAATGAAACATGTTAAGAAAAAGTAGATATGAGAATTGGATAAGTATATGTAAAGGTTATAATTGTCATAAGTTTATGCATGTGTATAAGTAGATGATCACTAAATGGGGTCGTCCATTTGAGTTTATTCCCTTTCAAAGAGCGTAAAAGCTTACTTACGGGTGTTTTCATCGGAGTGTGAATACGAAAGAGAAACCCGGAGGATAGGACAATCTGTGCTCCCGGCGAGTCGAAACCACACATTACTAGGTGCCGCGGAAGACTTTTGGTCTAATGTATATGTATTTTTGTTTCTTTTGTAAACAATGTAAATATTATAAATGTTGAACATTTCCACTTATGGAGTTTGTATATATTTTTTAATCCTTTGCTACAGAATATAATACAAGTTAAATGTTTAACATTATAGTGGCCCTAAACTACAGTTTCTAGTTTAAAAAAATATATATATGACACCTTCGCTCGACACGAGTCTTGCCGGGTTGGGAGTATTCTGATTTAGTGGTATCGGGCGTCTCGGATTCGGCTCGGACCTTAGTGGGTCGGATGAAGAAGGGAACGCTGCGAAACTACCTTCTTGTAGAACCCTTGAGATGAAGATATGGATAATTTCAAACTCCAACATTCTCCCCACTTTGGCTATGTCTTTGTGAAAATATCCCATAAAGAATGAGACAAGAGATGCAAGAGGAAGGCCAGGGGCACTTGGCACGTTTAAGATGAAGATTTTTATTTCATTCATTGTTTGTCCTTTACATGCGATCGTACAATTTAGATGGATCAAAGAAAATATCCATTAGCTACCCGCACCTCCATGCACCATGGCGCATTCTTACCGCTCCGCAAGTTTTTGGTGAAAAATTAGGCGTGGAGGATTGAGAAGATATGGCAAATCGAGAGGCACCTTGTCTCCAGCTTTTCACACCACTATGGTCGGACTATGGACATCGTTGATTCTGTCCTTTTAGCGTTGGTGAAGGCATGAAGATCGGTTGGGCAATATTGGTCCCAAAGGTAGGAACTTCATTCCCCTATGACGGATCAGGCTTGGTCCTTAGCACTGAGTTTGGACTTGTAGTAAGGTCCGACAATGCTATGGGGTCTGTGTACTCCCTCTCATTGTCTTCTCCTTCTGAAGTGTAGAATATGGCCTCTTGAGCCTTGGTTTTCTTCAATTCTTCAACGAGGGCAGTGAACTCCTCTCGTTGCTTATGTATTCCTTGGAGGTGTGGCTTCACCCGAGCTATTGTTGCTTGTGCAGATGACCCGACATGTTTCGTGGGGCCAGAATGGATCTGTCGAAATTCGGACCCGTTAGAGCGTAGAGTAGATTTTCCCTTGGGTGCGATTCTTTGGATTCGAGCTTCACGGAACCTTAAGCTGCATTTTTCCACATGTTGTTTCCTAAAGAGACATCTCTTAAATGGTCATACAATTTGTGGTTGATGCGCATCTTTGCTACTAGAGGCCCCCAGTATCGGTGAGGGGTTAATAGATTTGGTTTTTGAGCTATAAGAATCCCAAATATAAGCGATGGATACCCTTGTGCTTTTCGATAAGTTGCGTTTTCAGCATGACCCAGTATATGTTCAAACATGAACTTTCCTGGAATAAAATTTCTCTTCATTCCTACTTGGAAAACCAAGGTGGTGAAGTTCTTCGATACAACTATGCGGTGGGTAGTAGTTGATAACGTCTAACCCTGTCAACGGGATATAATAGTTGACGATATTTGGCCTCGTTAACGAGATATAATAGTTGACAATATCTGGCTATGACAACAGGATATAATAGTTGACCATTTGAAAGTCCCATATGGCTGAACACCATTTGATATTTGTTAACCATAGAAAAATATGTTTGAAATGTATTTACTTTTGGACTTTGATATGAAAGTGTTTGATTTGAAATTTGATATGAAATTGTTTGGTTCACATTTGATATAAAATCGATTTGAGAATGTTTTAATGGAAAATTTTGAATGTTCTAGTTTATCTTTGAATCATAAGTTTTGATGAAAAACATCTTTCTATTTTGTTATTACGATTGAAAGCATTTTGATCAGTAAAACTATATTATTCTTATTGAGTTTAAAGTTTACTCTCATTCGTTGATATCTTTTCAGATGCTTTTAGTTTATATGATAAGTGATGGCTAGGTTGGGGTTTCGTCATTATTAGGATTTGATGAAAAGTTTATGTTAGACTTTGTTAAACTAATAAATTCATGTTTATGTGGATTATTCGGTTTTGGAGGTTATTTAGGAAAGTTACTTGAATAATGACACTTCATTTTTTATTAGTTTGAAGTTGGAATTTGGGAGATTCTGAATAGCCTTATTTGAGAATGTATTTGATATTTGATGAATTTAACGCATTACTTTAAGCAGATGTTTGGTAATTGGACTCAGTCCAATTAAGGTTTGTGTCGTGTCACACTTCGAGCCTTCAATATTGAGGTATGGTCGACAATCATACCCATAAGTGAGTTTCGAGCGTGACATTAGGCATATTAAAATTTATGTAATAAAATGTTCTTTCATATAATATAGTTATCTACATTTTTAAGGAATACTTTTAAGTTCAATTAAATTTGTAAGTTGTTTTTTTTCTCTTAATCGTTTCCTTTTTTTTTTTTTTTAGTAGGTTTGCCAAATATTATTAGTCACAACTTCTGAACGTTTGATCGCTAGAATCTTGGTATGTCACTTGTGCTTTTTGTGAAGGACCTATCATTTTTGTAAAGGAACTATCATTGTGATACCGCAACTATCATTTTTGTTTATATGTTCATATGGAGAATGCTACCATATTAGAATACTATGTTGGTTTTCTTTCAAACTTGGTTATTGGATTCTTTCACTATTCCCTAATCAAGCTTCCTTCCTAGCAGAGGAAAATGGAACCAAGTTTTGAGGAATTAATCTATTATTGTGACGTTTTGGTGCAATTGGAAAGCTAAATGACCAAAAAATACCACCACATGATTCCAAGCTTAATTTGCAATTTCTAGTGAAGTAACCAATCTCATTTCTGTCAAATGGACATGGGTCCACTACAAGTGGTCATCAAATGAGGCATGGCTTTGCACTAGGAAAATGCACTAATTCGAATATAAACAGTATCCATGAAAGGCTTGAAAATGAATATTTTATCTTCATTTTTATTTCTTTTGAATGATTGATAAACTTTCACGATTTTAATTTGTGTGTATAAATATTAAGTTGAAATAATTATGTATTTTCATTCAATATTAAGTAGCAATATGAATATCTTATCAAAAAAAAAGTAACAATATGAATAACAATAGAAAAATAAACTAGCAACAACATCCTTAGTTAAAAACAATTTAAAATAGTTTTTTAGTTTTACTTCTTATTATTTGACCATGTGATCGAAAAGAAAGTAATATTTTATTTTAAACTGTTGTGATAAAAATTATGAGTTGATTATTTAATGATTGTTGTTGTTTTCTAGTAAAAGTTTTTAAAAACGGAAGTAAACTAACCAATTGTTTTTAAAAAATAAAGAAAATTATTCCCGTGATTTTAAAAACACTAAAAAAAAAATCAATATTTTCGTATGAGCTGAGCACCGGCTGCATTCTATGTTGTTTCGTGAACCTACAAAATTCATGTACAGAGCTGAAAAGCTATCTCTCGTTCCTAGAAATTCAGCGGGAAAGAAGATATAAAATTTCACATTTGGATGTGGATCAGGTTTCCAATAATCTGCCCCACCCCGATATTAAAATTTCACAAATATCCTTCATATATAAATATGCATTTCCTTTCATTTCTCTCTATCCTGTAGGGTTTCATATCTCATTACACGAGCACTGTTGATCTCATTGGGGTTTAAGCTACCGCCAATCTCATTTGGAGTTTTCAGCAACCCGTCGACCGGGAATGTGAGTTTGGGATGTTTTGATAAGTTCATTGTGAGTTTGGGAATGTCGATAAAGGCCTTTTGACGCTCGAATTTGAAAGTAATTCCAAAAATCATTTGAAACCAAGATTTGATCATTTGTCTGTGGATGGAAGATTTTCTCGGTAAGTTGCTCATATTTGAAACTTGTATACATTTTTTTGTGGTTCTCACCTCCCTTCTCTGAAATCTATTTTCCAGGGAGAGAAAGTGAGGGTTTTTTTTGGCCGACTTCATCTCTACTCAACTTTTGATTCTGGCAACTCAGTGGGTCTCTCTCTGATTCCTAATTCTAATAATTTTATCGTGGAATGTTCTCTCTTTTCTCCTTTCACTTTGTTTTAGCTGATAAGTTACATAATCAAATTGTTTTCGATTTCTAACCATGGCATCATTATTAAGTATAGCCTTGAGGACCCGTCTCCTAATTTGATACAAATTTTAAGGGTCTTAATGAAATCCCAATTCTCACATCATTTTTTCCATGATGGATTAAAATTTCAATGCATTTTGTTTTGTTATGGAATTTTATTTTCTGGGTCATTTTCTTTTCTCAACAACCAAACAATATGAGATGGGAAGATAACATTGTTGATGTAAAGATGTTATTATTACTTAACCGATTAAATAATGACATCGATGTATCTTTATATAATGACATCTTTTACTGGGTCGGGTTGGGAATGGGATTTGTAGACAACAACCGGAATACCCTACCCACCCGCCCCGGGTTTGGGAAACCTTCTATATGCCTTGTCTAAAACCCGCCCGGTTGCCATTCCTACTCTTGATGGGTTTGCAGCAACACTTGATATATTAGTCAATTGAAACATAATATAATTGTAAAATTTCATAACTTTAGATTTAGAAGCCTCAAATCGTTGAATCTTCATCTTAGTTAGAGCTTGAAGATTAGATGTGGAATTAAATTTGCATTAGGTCACTATAAAATCTTTAGCTTACAATTTTTCTATCATTTCTCTCTTTATATTTTATTGTTGTTTATTGATTCTTGCATATTAACATACACAGCTAAACAACACATAACTAAGAAGCAACACACGATAACAATATGTACCTAAAATCCATTCTCGTGTAAAAAGTATCATTATACAACACTTCTTTAATGGAAAATTGCACATAAGTAATGGAAAAGTAGTCTCCAAATACTACATGAACACATAAATACTATAAGACAAAGCATGCTTATTAACTTAAAAATGACTTTTGATATAATAAAGCTTTGAACATCGATGAAGAAGATGCATTTGTATCGAAAGCGGGTGTTTGAGTGAAGGTAGCATCGAGGCCAGTGAATTGGTGATGTCATATTCAACCTCCTCATAATTTCTCTTGAACACATAAATCTCCTTGACACTTTCTAATTCTTTCTAACTCAGAGTAGCAGCTTCTATCATTGTTGAGTGCATTCTTCCCATTCAAGTTTATGCATCGTCTTTTGAAATGAGCCAATACATTGATCTCTTCTTGTCTGCCCTCTTTTAAGACTCGAGTATCAAGAAGATCTGATAAACGATTTTCTTTCATGGACGATATGAAATATGTGGCTAAACTTTTCCCTTCTACAGATATTGGCTTTTTCCCAGTTAAAAGCTCAATAAGAACTATTCCAAAGCTATAAACATCACTTTTGATAGAATTGGCTTGATTGAAAGTACCACAGGTCCAAATATCCAAAAGTACCACACATGCTTGGGTGGTCAAATGTGTTTGGTCGATGGTAATAGATTTTGAAGTTCCAAAATGCACTTTGCTTTCGATATTTATCATACAAAAGTATATTAGTCGATTTGATATCTAGATGATAAATTGGTTTAAGCTCTTGAATGTAAGTAGAAAACTTAAACTTTTCCCATGACTTAGAGCGATTATAGCGCATTTCCATATGTCAGGGTGTCATTTTGGTCATGGATATGTTGAAGTTCCATTAGGAATGAACTCATACATAACAAGGTACTTGACTCTAAACAACATCCCTACTTGACTTAACCACATTTCTATGATTGATTTGGGATAGAATGACAAATCTCAAGTGATGAATTGTCTAAGTTTGTCCTTCACCCATTATCGCTTCCTTTTAACTTTCCGAACAATTCTTCCATCCATCAACATTCCTTTATAAACAATACATGGCACTCCTTGACCAATAACTCGATTTTCATTATAACGATCAGTGGCTTTCTCTAACTCTTTGGAAGTAATAATGGTTTTATCAACATTTCTTCCACTTAGAATAATTGTTGTTCAAAAGTAAACCACCATTTTAAAAGCATTTCTCCTTGTACTTAATTTTGTTTCTCCTTTTAGTACTCTGTACATCCACCGTAAAGATCACCAAAAGCATTACGAGTCTATTGCTATGCCTACACAAATGCAACGAAAGAAAAATGCTAGGAAAGTACTAACAGAATATCGAGCAGTATATGAAAACTGAAAATTAATATTTTATCTTCATTTTTATTTCTCTTTGAATGATAATAAACTTCTGATTTTAATTTGTGTATAAATATTAAGTTGAAATAATTAATATCATTTTCATTCAATATTAAGTAACAATATGAATATGTTTTCAAACAAAAAGGTAACAATATGAATAACAATGAAAAATAAACTAACAACATCGCAATTACAAGCAGCAAGAAGCTGGTACTAGTTTTATTTTGTATTATTTGACCATGTGATTGAAAAACAATATTTTATTTTAAACTGTTGTGATAAAATATTGTCGGAGTTGGACCATATATTGATTGTTGTTGTTTTCTAGTAAACGCTTTTAGAAACAAAGTAAACTAACAAATTGTTTTTAAAAAATAAGAAGAAATTATTCCCATTGATTTTGTAAAGAAACAATTAAAAAAAAAAATCAATATTTTCATATGAGCCTGAGCACCGGCTGCATTCTATGTTGTTTCCTGAAACTACAAAATTCATGTACAGAGCTAAAAAGCTATCTCTCGTTCCTAGAAATTTAGAGGAAAGAAGATTT
This sequence comes from Tetrastigma voinierianum, assembly GCA_016808115.1. Taxonomy (NCBI): domain Eukaryota; kingdom Viridiplantae; phylum Streptophyta; class Magnoliopsida; order Vitales; family Vitaceae; genus Tetrastigma; species Tetrastigma voinierianum. The sequence goes on from JAEQBH010007580.1 coordinate 64,573, forward strand.
TAATTTTTCTTCAATTTAGGTTTATTGTGAAAATATATTGAGACAGAAAATTTGACTGTATATAACTGCAATTTTTCACAGAAATTCTGTAATTTTTATTAAAAGAAGAAAAAAAAGAAGTCTTTTTAACTGTTTTTTTTAATATCTCCTTTTTACTGTTTTTTCCTCTCTATCATTTCATTGGTAAGTCTTTTTCTCACTGTTTAAAATATTATTAATATGGTTTAGGAAAATAATAATTTTACGAGTGTTTGAGGAGTGTTTTTGAAAATAATGACGAAATATTATTTTTATAAAATGTTTTATAATCTCCTCTGAAACGAGGCTCAAAAGTTGAGAAACTTAGAACCTAGTTAAAAACTATTTATCAAGAATTTATAAAGAATTTTTATCTATACCTCTTTTTATTCAGTGATTTCCAGTTTCTATATAATTATTTTAAATATAATTTTTTTAAAAGATTATTTTAAATAACTTAAAATTAAATAAACATAATTGAAAATTATTAAAGATTATGGTGACATAATATTTTATTTTATTTTATATGTGGTGATTCCAAGAAGTAATCCCTTTCAAAAATTGAAAAGAAAATAGCTTCCAAGTATATCTCTAAATTAAAAAAAGAAAAGAAAAGATAGCATGCTATTTTGTGTCTCTTAAATTACTTCTTAAATAATTAATACTTGTTTTTTTTTAAAATTTTCACAAAGATATCCATAATATTTGAAATATATATATTTTCTCTTTCAAACTTGAAGACCCACGATTCAGTTGGTACAATAATTCTCTTTTGGTTACCTTTCCTCTTTTTTCTTTTTCCAATTTTGAAAACAAAAAACAAAGATAGCTTCTATGTAACATGCATGCCTGAAATTTCGTTTCTGTTCATAAATAATTATTCAATTTTTTTAAAAAAATTTTGATTAATATTTTCAATTAAAAACATATTTTTAAAAATCATTATTTTTCAAGATAAATCTTTAAAAACCATTATATTTATGTTCAAATTGTTACTCCAAAGCAGAAAAAATTTGTTATTAATTTTATTTTCCTGATTTGTACTAGAGGGAAGAGAGAGAAAGAAAGAAGATAGCAACATACCTGGCAACACTGGTATTCCGCGGTGACTTGGATCAATGATTCCATTGCAATCATACGTTCCGTCCCCATTACGAATGCATACGTCCGTCCCGTTGATATATGTTGGAACTTCATGTTCAAGTACAGAAATGATTCAAGAATCTTAGCTCTTAATTCAGCGAAATGATTCAAAGTTAATAATAATAAAAAGTAAAAATTAAATAAAATTAAAAAGAATCCGTAAAAATAAGACAGAAAAAAAACAAAAGAAAATTGTGTTCAGGAGACCTGGGAGAATTTTGCTTTTTTTTTAAAAGTAAAAACATAAATTTTTTTAACGTTATCATTAGTATGTTTTTTGCTTAAGCAATTGCTCATTTGGTACAAAAATGTTATTTTTTACTTTATATTTAAGTGTGTCTATTAAAAGAAATGTTACTTTAAAAAAAAAAAAACAAGAAGGCCACTAATTTTTTTAAAATGAGGTAAAAAAAAAAAATTAGGGCCACAACAGTCTGTTTGATTACAATTTTTTAAAAGTGTTTTTTAATCTCAAAAACAAGAACAACAAAGAAAACACATTTGATTATCATTTTTTTGTCTTATAAAATCACAAAGTACACTATTTGATTCAAAAACATGAATCAAATTTACCGTTTTTGAAAACTGTTTTTATTCTGAAAAAACAAGGGGAACAAGATTTTATTTTATTTTCTTATGAAAAACAATGAATTCAAAAAACAATAAGTCAATAACAGTTTTTAGAGAATACCAAAAATAGTATTTTGTATGTTTTCAAAAATTGTCATAAATGAAACAACATGATGTTCTTTGTTGTAATTAAAAATAATTTTCAAAAATAAGAAGGAGACCCTCATGATTTTCGAACGGGGTTTTGGAAAAAAGACTCTTATAATCAAATAACTTACAATTCTCTTGACATCCTAGCGGAAGATAAGGATTGCCTTCATAACCCAGTTGACAACGGCAGGTGAGAGTTGATGCCTCAGTGTCAGGTGAACAACGAGTATAATTGCCACAAACAGTTGTGGATGTGTTGGTGTTTGAGGTGGAGGCATTGCATGTTGAGTTGTATATCCGCCAGTCAAGCACTGCTTGAACAAATCCATATCTTTCACCTTGTGTGGATCTTTTACATTTTTGCTAAACCATAATTGGTCCACCATGAAGGCGTATTTGCATTTATCATGATGATCAGTAGAAGGAGTACCATCCAAATAGGTTTCCAAAGTTGTATCGAAGGACCGGAGGCCAGAAGGGACTTGGGTTTGACAACATTCCAAGCCATAGCAAGTGCCGTCTGTTGCCGCAGTCTTGCCTTTTTTGCAGAAGGACATGCATCCCCCGATTATGGAATAATTCTGCCTGATGTAGGCCAGGAAGCTACAACCCACAGCAGTGAATCTAGTAGAGATGTCGGAGAATGAATAGGGGCCTCCGCCTTCCTCCCACAACCCTGCGTAATTTGATGATTTGCCGGGACAATCCTGATAAATCAGTACTGGGTTGTTGACCCTGATGGTGCTATCATCTACTGAAACATTCAGCACCTCCACATGCATTCTTTTCAGGAAACGCTTGGGAGGATGATGGGTGGAGCTGTCGCAAGTTACTTCGAACCATTCATCAAAGTAACAGTCAGCAGATCCGATTCCGAAGGGGTATGGAATATCGACGTTTCCACACTTTTCTTCACAATCAGCCATCGCTAGAGTTGCTCCTCCTCCTGCTGCTAATACTTTGCTTAGCCATAGCAACAAGCAGATCTGGAGCACCCATTGAACACTACTCATCATTCTCCACTATGCTCTCTTTGGTTGGTAATCGAATTGAGACTCGTATTTATGCAGCGAATTAGTAATAAAGCATCTTGAAAAAAACATACCTCAAATATCTCATGCTAGCTAGTCAACCGAGGAAGTCAAGCTTGGTTATTTCCTACATGTTTTCTCCGTCGCCATAATGGAATTATGGAGCGACCAGCCGGTGTGTATTCAAAGAACCGAAGCTACTTTCTAATATATGGACTTTAGGGCCACTTTGGCAATGCCTTTTAAAAGTGTTTTTAGGCTAAAAACACTTTAAAGTATTTTTAGGATAGAAAGGTGTTTGGTAATATTTTTAAAAAAGCTTTTGAAATCTTAGAAAAACATTGGAGTGTTTTTTCGAGAAGCACTTGAAAAAAAAAAACACCTCAAAAAGTTTTTGGGTATACTAAAATATCTATTTATTTATCCTTAAATATCTATTTATTTTTCTTTAAAATATCTATTTATTTTATTTAAAAAATCTGAATAATATGATATATTTTTAATAATTCAAATAATTCAAATCCTTTTGTAAATATTTTTTAAAATTTCTATAACGCAGAAATAATTATTTTTAAGTTTTATTGATACAAATGTTTACATATTTATTCATTAATTCAAAGCTTTTTGTAAATATTTTTTATAATCATACAAATTAATATTTTAGGTTCCTATTAATACAAATGTTATGCATGCTCATTTATTAATTCAAATATTTAAAAAAAATGTTTATAATCATAAAAATAATTATTTATGTTTTTATTAATACAAATATTTATATATGTTTATTCATTAATTCAAATATGTTTGTAAATATTTTTAAATTTTTTATAATCATAAAAATAGTTATTTTAGTTTTTAGTAGTATGAATTTTTATATGTATTTATATATTTTTGTAATAAATTTTTATATTTGTTATAATATCCTATTGTTGCAATTATATTAGATGAAAAGGCAATGAAATAGATTTATGGTCGTGGGTATGTTTGAATAGAGTGTTCATGGGTATCCTGCTACATTTATAGTATTATGAATTTATAGGTTTTAAGTAATTTATTATAGTGATAAGCTGGTGAATTTGTACATGTGTTTCTATTCCGAGAATTTTATTTTGGGATAGTTGAACTTCAAAAAAATAAAAATAAATAAATAACAAAATCTTCTAAATTCTGTCTAACGATTGTTAAAGTTTTTAGAATTAAGATAAATAAACTGATATTACTTCGAACCATTCATCAAAGTAGCAACTATTCGATCCAATTCCGAAGGGGTATGGAATATCGTCGTCTCCACACTTTTCTTCACAACCAGGCATCGCTAGAGTTGCTGCTGCTGATACCTTGCTTAGCCACAGTAACAAGGAGATCTGAAGCACCCATTGAACACTGCTCATCATTCTCAACTATGCTCTCTTTGGTAGGTTCTCCAATTGAATTCGTATTTATGCAGGGAATTAGTAACAAAGCATGTTGAAAAGTAAACTATTTTTATTTTCTTGTCAAATTTTTCTTTACTTTCACTTTTTCTCTCAATTTTCTTTACTTACTACTTTTTGGTTCCAATTCCCGGTTTCAAACCAAGCCCAAGTATCTCATACTAATCAACTGAGGAAGTCTAAGGGACAGTTTTACAGCTTCTTAGAACAGCTTCTAACCAAAATGATTTTTTTATAACATAACATTTTTTTTCACTATGGCTTTTTAGTTTTGATGTATTAAATTGAATTACCCATTTGGGAACAGAACTAGGCCCCGCTGCTTGTGTCCTTTTAAATGTTTGAAACATTGACTACGCATGATATGAGTTGATATAAAACATTTTTATATCTTTAAAATTACTTAAAAGAACATTTAATATTTAATTATAAAAATACAATATCATAATAAATAAAAAATTTTATTACAAAATATATAAATACATATAAAAATTTGTATTAATAAAACCTAAAATAACTATTTTTATGATTATAAAAATTTTAAAAATATTTACATAAATTTGAATTAATGAATAAACATATATAAATATTTGTATTAATAAAACCTAAAATAATTATTTTTAGTTTTTTGTTATTATAAAAATATTTACAAAAATATTTAAACTAATGAATAAACATACATAAAATTTGTATTAATAAAACCCTAAAATAATTATTAATATGATTATAAAGAATACCAAGCCAACGGAACACACAAAAAGCAAAAGAAAAAAAAAGGAACCTACTTGGAGTTGAGAAATAACAAAAAAAAATTTATGTGGTTGAGTGGATATTCTTTTGACAATTAAGTGTTCAGATTCTGAAAATAATAAAATGTCTCATTAGAATTTCCTCCTCACTTCGATGTCACTGCGTTTTAAATTTTGAACTGACTTTATCAATAATTTAGAATGTGAAGATGCTTAGTGCTTGGAGGAAAAAGAAAGAGTGAAAAAGAAAATAAAAGTATAGAAAAATAAAAAATAATTCAATGGAAAAATAATTAGATATTAAGAAAATATATTAAATTTTTAGAGAAGGAATGTAATAATAAGTATTATAGGAATTTAAAAAAATTTGTGAGTTTTTTTTTTTAAATATCTCACAGAATCTTTCGAAAAAATAACACACTAAGATTCTTTTGAGGTTTCAATAACGTTTTCAAGGAGATTCTATCAAACTCTTTTTTTCTCGAAAAAAAAAAAACAGTTAAGAGTGTTTTACGCCTAGAAAGCATTTTTTAAAAAACAACGTGAGCTAAGCTTGGTTATTTCCTACATAATTTTCTTCGCCGTCATGTGGAATTATGGGGGCACCCAACTAGGACCACCGCAAGAACAATAGAGAATTGGATAGATACATGTCGTTGCGAGGAAGTCGTTAAGATATTTCCTAAGATAATTATGATGATTTTGATGTACGCTTAATCTTTTGATTGACCAACTATTTGGTAGGGGTCTTCGCAAAGTAATTGGAAAGAATCGATAGGAGTCAGTAATATATAATAACATTGATGCTCAGTGTGTAATCAAATAACCGAAGGCTAATTTGTTTTATATATGGACTTTACTCAACCTATATTACTTAGAATCTTGAATTATGAAATATAAGGGCCTACCAAAGGTTTTGTACATATCTTTTAAAAGAGAACATGGAGTACGACAAAAAAGACTTCTAAGTATTCTAGACCAAAGAAGACACGTTTCTTTCTTCCAGCAGCACCATGTTATGGTCGTCTAAGATTTTTGGTCCCAAATTAAAATTTGGCATATCAATAATGGGTTAGGTGTAAGTAAAGGCACCCAGAATAAGGAATCCAGGATAAAGGGACTAGATCAGATTTGAGCAGTCGTAGAAAAGTGGGGTATTTTTTGAAAATTTTAAATTTTTTAAAGTTAAACAAAGTTTTATCAGAAGTGACAAAGATGTGAGACAGTTATTTGAAGACGTAGAGTTTTCTTAAGGAACAAGACTCCCTAATAAAGACGTAAATGAAATTCTTGAGGAACAAAACTTTCTAATAAAGACGTAGATCAATTCTTGAGGAACAAACCTTTTTAATGGAAGACATGGATAATATCTTCAGAAAGTTGAGAGAGTGGATGAAATGAAGACTAAGAGGAGTTATAATGGATCCAGGTCAGCAACGTATAGACTCTTGTTTTATTTAATATGTGAATATCATGAAATCTAAGATTTTTGGATTATATTTATGACAATTATAAAGCAGAAATATTTTATATTTCTGGATTATTTTGAACTTACATAATGGGCTAAACGAAATCACACTCTGACTCTCAAATGATTTAGTGTAAGCGATAAAAAAATTTCACCTCTCCCAATATGTGAGCTAATCATGAAATAATAATCAATACTCACAAATGCAAGGAAATTTTTTATATAATTGATGGACAGTCTTCAAAAGAAAATCCAGGAACTACTGCCAACTTCCGCTCTGGTACATCTTTTACTGCATTGAATTATTTAGGCTAACATTCATTTGAAATCGTATAAAAAAATCATGAAAAAAATAAACAAAAGTCCCAACTGACCCATTTGTTCATTCCCATTCCCATTCCCATTCCCATTTGTACCATTCCATATTCTAGAAAAATACACAAAAAATAAAATTCAAAACAAAACAAAATTCATGATATTAAGTTTTTAAAATGATTTTCTTATATTTAATTTCTGAAGAAAAAACAAAACAAAACCTAGGAATCAATCATGTAGAGTGATCATAGAAATTTATAATAATTAACACATCCCGCCAACTTTTGAATAGAAAATTCAGCCCGACAACTTTAGCTCCACTACATCTCTGACTGCATTGAATTATTTGGGTTAACATTCAATTGAAATCATTTTTTTTTAAATTAAAAGATATAAATTTACCGATTCAAGTTAGCAATACAATCAATAAAAACATAACATGAAAAATGTTAAAAACTTTAAAGAGCGATGCATCATCCAGGTGAATAGAAGAAATTATCAGCTCAAGGCACAAGATTAGGATACATAAGCATGCGATGAGCAGATTTGATTTGATGGCTACGGTAGATGCGAGCTTTGTCATTTGAGTATGCTTGGCTTAGTAGAAGAAGCTAACCGTTGACAACACAACTGACCACAACGCGTTGGTTACAAAAATGCTGCAACATGTCAGTAACAAAAACACGAAAAAAAAACACAGGAAAAACAAAGGCAAACCAAAATCGATGTAGAAAAAACCACTTTATTCGAAAAGAAAACCTAGATACAGTGAAGAAAACGATAGAATGAGTGATTTCAGGTCAAAAATGACCAAAATATCACTGCTCCTCTCTTATGAATAAGGGTTCGAAAGAGAGAATAGAGAGATTAGGGTTTCCAGAGAGAAGTTGTGTTGCTCCTTAAATTAAACAAAATTACCAACTAACCTCATTTGTAGTATTCTAAATTCTAAAAAAAATACACAAAAACAAAACAAAAAATTTCATGATATTAATTTTTTTTAAAATTTTCATTGCACTTAGTAAATAATTTTATTTATTAAATTAAATAAATGTCAACAAAAAATTTATAGTAATCAAAATTGATAATTAAATAATGTTGGGTTTGAGATTGTCCATATCTTTGTCTCAAGTGCTCTACAAGAATATGACTACTTCAGATATTGAGTTTGGCGAAGATTTGATAGTTTAAACATAAAGTGCCTGGAAGAACTAGGAAATAGTTTGGACTAAGCTAGTCGCAATACACGAACGTGGCAGCCTTGATAAGTCTAAACTAGAGTCAGAGTTGACGTGGACGCAAGTCACTTCTAGAATCTTGGAGGCCAAGATACTTGGGGAGCAAGATATCGATGAGCCTAGAATTGTTTATAGCAAGTGGATAAAGATCAAATCAAGAAGATCCGATCATCTAAGCTATCGAATCAGAATTAGAAACAAATCAGGTTTCTATTATGAAGAGGATACTTGAGCAGCAAGTTTCCTTATTTCGCTTTAATAGCTTTAAAGGCAAGTTCATAAATTAGAAGGTATTTTTGATGTCATATTAGGATAATGATCCAACCTTATCTAGACTTCTAAGACCGAATCACAAAGGCTATAAATTCGGGGCTTTGAGAGTTACTAAACACAGATTTTCAAGATCAGAGCTTGAAGAAGACAAGCAAAGTTCGGACGTGTTGAAGGAGTGCATAGTGCAGATACTCGGTTTAGGTATTGCATGTTAAAAGCCTTTCACCTTTGGCGAACTATGATTTTTTAAATTTCTCCATCTTATCTATGTAATGTGGGTATAGGCGTACGATGCATTTGAGACGGAAATGAAGGGAGTTCATTTTAAATTCCACAAGGAGTGATTAGGTTAAATAAGGGTTATGGGCAGAGAAGGAGTCTTGTACAATATAAGACCAATTGTAACATTGAATCGGATAAGTGGAAATCCTTGCATTTAGGCACAGCCACGTGGACGTAGGTAGTTGCCTAACCATATAAAATATCGTGTGTGCTTTTACTTTAATGCTATATATATATATATATATATATATATATATATATATATATATATATATATATATATTATATACGCTCTGCACACACGGCATCATGGAGAATTCGGACTCATGGTGGCGACACCGTTCAGGGTCGCGTTGACAACCGAATCAACTGCGGAAAACTTGTGTGTCTCGTATCGTAGAGGCCCGTATATGATAAAAATGGCCACTTGGGCCCACGTCTCAATCTTCGCCCAAAATCTAACCAACTATATTACAATAGTTCAAGAGTTAATTACATCACTCTTACTACAAACATATATTAAAATTTAGAATTCTAATACATGTTTTACAAAATAATCAATCAAAGCCACATGTCGGCTTTCTTCTCATAAGCGGCCTCTAATGAGCGCCGTCTTCCCGAACACTCCCTGTACCTGAAAGGGGGATCCCACGACGGGGTGAGCAATGCCCAGTAGTGATAATCTCCTACATGGGTTACTCCCCACCTAAGTGCACATGTAATGGCAACCAAACACACTCAAGCAAATACATGATCCTACTTGAATGTCTACATGATATGGATGAGAATGTGACTCACCTTTCCTTCTCGGGCCACTCAGCACGCTCCCTCACCATGCCTAAGCCAAATGTGAGAAAATGCATTTTAAAACAAAAGATTTTGTTCTCGAAAAGCGTACTAGAGTTTTGGTAAAATATTAGACAATACTCAGAAATGAATTTGTTGGATAACTCTCAGAAACAATTCATGGGCTCACCCCGATGTGGTGTTAGACAATCTCCCAACTTGATTCTCCTAAAATCTTCCATTGGAAATTCCTTTCCACGACCATTTCCTTTTATTTTCTTTCATGTCATGCACTCACACCTATTGTTCTAGGGTGCCTCGGTGCATATGGAATGCATTATGCCATTTCCACACAATTCATGTTAATATGTAAATCATGCATATACTAACATAAATTAACTCACAACATCATGTTATTCAATTCTTAACAATAACGCATCAAACTTAGCTCACATGGGCTAATCAACAATCGAGAAGCCATTCGTTTTGAATCACCCAGAGCAACACACAAATCACACCTGAATCATGTGAGCGGTGAAACCACAGGTCGACAACGTTCACAGCCACCACTAAAGTTTTCTTCACCGGTCAAATATTTTAGGCGAAAACATGGCCAGTAGGCGCTAACAAATCCGTCATTAAAATGGCTCTTAGCGAAAAGAATAAATCAAGTAGGAGAAGACCCTACCTCGGGAGTTGTGGCTTCCACAGCCGTCTTTGTATCATGCCGCATCGCGATAAGAACAACTTTGCTTCTTATTTTTGTAAAGGCAGACGGTCGGCCCGGGAAATCCCAAGAAAGTTGAACTTTTCTGCAGAATACGATTTTCACTCATTCTGCTATTCGACCAAAATGAGAGAAGTCTTCTCTTTTTCTTTTCATTTATTCCTCTTTTGTCCCCTCACTTGCTACTTGTCAAGCCATCATTGGCTTATTTGGATTTCTTATCGACTTGTCCAGCTTCTGTACTGATTTTCCTCGATTAGGAGATGTCATATGTTCACATGGGCCCCACACTTGAGCACAAGTTGACTCGTGCGCTGACACGTGTGTGCGTGGCCGCATTTCAAAATGTTCAAAATTGTCGCGCGTACTCGTCTCGAAAAACATGTAAATTAGATTATCTCGAGTCGACGAAATTCGACATGGTAAATTTGGGTTCAGCGAGAGGGCGATTTGCTTGATAAAGTCCGTTTAACCGTAGAGATTTAGAAAAAATTCGGTTTTGACCAAAATGCCATTTTATACGTTTTCGAGGAAAATTTAAATTTTACCGGGTTTTAATCTTGGCGCTAAATTTTGAACTACAACACAGTCCCGCCATCATAAATTGTGTCAAAAAACACACACTCATATATGTCAAATAATAATAATAATTTAATCATATATCTTATTAGAACATCATAACTTGTTAATAAGATAAAGAATTATAATAATTAACTTTGTGATCCGAAAGATATCGGTAATTCAATGATAAGTAGAACTTTAAATTATGTTTTATGGCTGAAAAATGTTAATTGTGTTTTTAGGCTTTCATCTTTTAATAGGTGTCATGGTAGCCAATCCGTCTCAACCCGCGTGAAGATATTGGATATCGATTGATAAGAGCCATAAGGAGATTATGGGGCCGGGAGATAAACACAATATTTTAAAAACTGGACTAAACGTTGAATTGAAAAAATTATCGATTCACGATTAATTAGTGATGCGACAATCAATCGATAATGTAATAAATATTAATTTATATTTTATTAAAATTATAAATAATTTTAAAAGTATATAATTAATAATATATATAGGATATTATTTATTAGTTTCATATAAGTACATTTGTATTTTAAAATTTTATCAAGAAAAATATATGTATAATATTTAAATGTAAAAGATAGTAAATGGATGAAAACTTATTTATATAAATATATTTAACTAATATGGATATATATAATTTATTTTTGTTATGTTTCTATACAAATAGACGGGTAGCAAGTGGTAGAGTGCTGAAAGTGTGAATTGCAAGTCTTAAGTTCAAGCCACGAGGTACAACTCACAAGACATATTTTTTCCATCGTAAATAGATGGAAAAAAAAAAGGTTTATAATCATTCTAGAGATTTAAGTAGCGTTTGTTTTTACTTATGCCGGGCCTAAATTTTTTAACTTATCTTTTGTGAAGAGTACTTAATAGCGTTAAGTATTAAGTTGTTTGTTTTTAATTAGAATGGTAGTATGGATGATAATGGAAGTGGATTATTTCGGGTTCCCGCCCCACTCCACTTTTAATATGACGAGTTTGGTTTAACAGTAATCGAGTTTTTAGCGGGTTTGGGTTTATTTTCTCAAATCCAAGACGAGTTCGGGGTGGTTTTAGGTATTGTTACTCCCGCCTTATTTCGATTATATTTTCAAAATATTTTTATTATTTTATTTTATAATTTAATATAAATAATAATAGTAATAATTAAGTGTTTTTAATAAATAATTTATAAAAATTCATCATATTTTATTTTTATGCAATATATTAATTTTTAATATAATAAAAATAAAAAAGGCCAAATATAAAAATTAAAATTAAAAATAAAAACAAAAATAAAATATATAAATTGTGGCGCCCCAATCGGGTGTCCCGGATTGGCATAGTCAGCCTGCGGAAATTCTATATGTCGTTTTACGAGGAACCTTTTAGCATAGTAAAATAGCCACATGGGGCCCATACATCCATACTCATAAAACACATATCTCGAACTATATTTTCATAGTTTTCATGTTTGATTACAAAAATGTTTTATACATATGAGTACAAAAATTTTCTTAAAGCCACATTTCGGCTTCTTTCTCAAAGATACCTCTGCTGCGTCTTGGTCTCGCGGATGGTCGCGTCGCGAAAGGGGGTCGCGGCGAGGTGGTAAGCCCGGTAAAGAAAGTTTTCCTACAAGGGTTACTCGCCCCTAAAATAAGTATGCGATGACATATATAAACAATCGATCACATTAAATCTGATTATTACTACACATATAAATATACATAACATGCATGAGATGCAACCCCTCATCGCTCATGACGTCACGGCCATTCCTCCATGGCTTGGAATGCTAAGCGTGACTAAAACCTATCACACACCATGACTAAACCATTGGACACCCTCGATTTTATTTATCAAAACGATTTTGATTCTTTTCCTTTATTTTGTGGGGCGGCCAGTTTTAGAGGTTTACCGTGGGGCCTTGCGCACGCCTTTTCCAACATTTCGCGAGCTTTGCGTCGTCGAGTTCATGTCCCCAGCGTATGAATGCTTAGGTGGGACTTTCACCACGGGGGGGATACACCCCAACCGCTCATGAACATGTAATTTGTCATTTGATCATTTGCGCTCGTGAATCTCTACGCTGGACTTTGTCCCATTTTCTAGAGCTGCGACCGCTCGCAACAACGATGAATAAACCTTACCTGCACCCACACACGGGCGGCGCGATGTGACGTGCATATGAAATGCATGATGTCGTCTCACGTTTTCACTTACGTGTTACGTCGTGAATGAAGCGGCTACATTGAAACATTTACATACCATGAATATTAAAATTCATGGCCACATATAATCTACACTCCATGCAAAACATATTAATACATAAAAGCATGCATCGATATAACGTTTACCTGCTTTGCATGTTATTGAGCAAGCCGTAACACCGCAACCAGGCCTCAACTTGGAACCATTCAACGGGGGTACCTGCAGGCCCCTTCACGAAACATGAACCATATTGGTTCGATCATTGTTATCTCATCGACTAATCGTGACATCTAGAAACTTTCGGTTTCTAGTAAAACCTAACTCACGAGTCATGCAATAGGTCGTGAAATCATACCTGTAGTCCCCGAGGCTTGGGCCCAATTATGTGGCCTCGTGGCCTCGTAAGCGACACTGCCAGTTTATAAGCGCTTTGAAATTTCAAGTAAGCCACGATGGGAAAGTATCCACACCTCTTGGAGTTTGTCGAAACTCCGACTTTTTGAATAATCATACGTGAATCCCAGCGCGTTGCAGCGCTGGTGCTCGAGCTTTCGAGCATTCGGCCTTCCGAGAGCAGGAAAATCACTCCTTTCGCTTTTCTCCTTCTCGCTTTCTTATTTTCTCTCCTACAGTTCTTTGCTTCTTTGTTTCCTTCTTTCTTTTCTTTTTGCTTTAACTGGCACTACCTCTTCTCGTTTACTCTTGTTCACTCTCATTTTACCGTTCTCTTTGGTCGGCACTACCACTCCCTTTTGGAAGTAAATACATCCGATTAATGGGAGAATTCCTATCACTTTCGCAGCCAAATTGGGTGGCGCCATTTCGTAATTTTAACTATTTCGCAAATCCAGCCGTTATGACATCGTGTGCGTGGCTCGATGTGAGCCGTAGATCCTTCTACACATGGCTCATTGTGAGCCACTCTTTTCAATGCCAAGTGTCACCCTTTTTGAGGTACCATGTGGCATCCCTTATGTTCTTAATGTGTCATCCAGGTACCAGTCTCGGCGTGAAATCGAATTACACCTGGGAATCGCGAAATTCGACGTGGTAGTAGAAAATTAGCGAGACGATTTCAGCGGAGTCAGTTTCGGTGCGGTCGAGATCTAGAAAAATTCCGGATTTTTACCGAAATTACGATTTTGCCCCTTTTTAGAAAATTGGAATTTTCTCGGGTCTTACATAAACGGGGCGGGTTTGGGAATTTTCCTATCCCCACCCAGCCCCGTTTAATATTTTAAATAAGACAGGTTTGTGAATTGAAAAAAATAAATAAAGCTAGGGTTAGGAAGGGTCACCCGAGTCCCAGATCCTTAGTTGTCATCATCAGTTATGAATGTTGTTAGCCATTCTTTTTATTAGGCAATGATAAAATTTTTATTATTTTGGTGAAAAATGAATTTTTTTTAATAGAAAAAACTAAACATTTTTACTTTTCTATTTAGAACTTTTTAAAAAAAATTTAGCAATAAGTCTGACATATAAATGATTTAAATTCAACCGAACAATCCGATTTTTTAAACATTGAATAAACGGTATGCGGTGGCCATTGGGAATCTATAAATGAATACATGTCCATTAATAACAAAAAATAAATAGATAACAAAATCTTCAAAATTTCTTCCTAACGCACATTAAAGTTTTAGAATTAAGATAAATAAATGGAAAAAATAATAATTTAAATCTTAAACTTTCATAAAATTTTCATTTATATTGTGAATTAAAAGGGTTGTATTTTAAATATATGTACTTTTATTTTAATAGCACTTCTAGCATAGGATATCTCTAGCTGTCATGAATCTTGAGAATTGAGAAAATGAATTTAACGTTATGAATAAAAAATTTTTTGAATTTTTTAGGTTTTAGAAAAAATAAATTTTAGAATTTAAATTTAAAAATATACATTTTCAAAATTTTAAAAAAAAGTTGAATTAAAATTTTATAAAATCTGAATTTATATTCTAAATTAAAATTTTAATTATTTAATTAAGTAAAAAAAGTAAATTTTAAGTTTCAAAAATTGTATCGAATTATTAGTTTTGAAAGACAAAATTGATTTTATGAGTTAAGAAAATAAATTTTAATTAAAATTTAATTTAAAAAATCAATAATCTTAAAATTCATAATTTAAATACATTTCTAAAATTTGTAATAGAAAATTAAAGGGTATTTTCAAAATATTCAAAATTGAAATTCATTTTTTTTCCTAAAATTCTTGATTCAAAATTATAATTTTAAAGTTAATAACTCACATTTTCTAAAAACCCTAATTTAATTCTTTTAAATCGAAATTAAAACTTAATTTGAATCAAATAATTAATTTGATTTTGTGAATTTAAAAATTAATTTTAATTGTGATTTAAAAAGGGTGAACTAGTTTTCAGAAAATTTGAGTTATTAACTTTAAAATTAACAGTTTACTACCTTATAGCTAAAAGTGTATTAAAAAAAACTTTTTAAAATGACAATCTTGAATCAAGAATTTTGGAAAATAATTTCCAATTTTGAATATTAAAAGATTCTTTAGTTTTTTATTACAAATTTTAAATGTGTTTAAATTGTGAATTTTAAATTACTAATTTATGTAATTAAAATTTATTTTTAACTCATAAAATCAAATTTGTCTTTAAAAACTAATCATTCCATGAAATTTTCTAAACTTAAAATTTACTTTTTTTTTTAATTTCATTAAATAATGAATTTTTAAATTTAGAATGTAAATTCAGATTTTATACAATTTTAATTCAATCTAAAAAAAAAACTTGACAATTTTAATTTTAATTTTAAAATTAAAATTCATATTTTCTAAAACCTAAATATTCAAATTTATTTATTTGTCGGTATACAATTTATTTACCAATTATCGTTGTTGGTATTGTGGTTAGGGATATCGAAATTTAGAAGGGCTATTAAAATGAAAATATGTATATTTAAAATAAAACTTTTTTAGTTTAGGATATAAATGACAAAGTGGTGGAAGTTAAAGATTTAAATTGTTATTTTCCCTAAATAAATTGATATTAAAAATGCTCTAAATAATTTTTAATAAATAAAAACACATAAAATGAATTTGAATAAACATCTTTGGTATCTCATACTAGTCAACTGAGGAAATCTAAGCTTGGTTATTTACTACATGTTTTCTTGGTCCCCATAATGGAATTATGGAGCACCCAACTGGGACCACCGCAAGACAAATAGAGAATTGGATAGATACATGTCCTTGTGAGGAAGTCGCTAAGATATTTCGTAAGATAATTACGATGATTTTGATGTACGCTTAATCTTTTGATTGACCGACTATTTGGTAGGGGTCTTCACAAAGTAATTAGAAAGAATCCACTGCTAACTATAGAAGTTAGTACCCTCAAAAAAAAAAAACAAAAACAATAGGAGCCAGTAATATATGATAGCATTGAAACTCAGTATGTAATCAAATAATCAAAGGCTAATTTTTTTTTTATATATATGGACTTTGCTCAACCAATAGTACTTTTTTTTTATACAACTGTATAATACTTAAATTTCGAATTATCATAAGGAATGATGTAAAGGTGCAGTATCATAAAATTAAATATAATGAAAATAAAACTCAAATCGCCCATATATTAGTGTGAAATGTATTATTACATGTCAAATTAATGAAAGCATGCTGCTTTCACTATTAAGATGAAATTGTGTGCTTCAGAGAAAATTCAAATTTTCTGAAAATGGAGTAAACGGTAATTTCGGGTTGAAAATCTGAGTACTGCAGATCTCCGGATGACAAAGCAGTTCGTCGTTGGAATCGGTCTCATGAAAATCTATTTATCACAGTTAGTTTCGTTTGAAATCAGAGACCGGTCGAATTCGTGTTTTTGGAGAGCGCGAGGGAGACGAGTGACACTTGGCATATGTTGGATGGCTAATAGGGAGCCATGTTTCCCCATTTGGAGAAAGCGAGTCAGCAATCTAAGTGGGATATGTGGGACATATCCTTGCAATAGGATGAAAATCGAGAAGTTATGGATAAGGGGATAAGGGGAATCTAAGAGCCGTGGGAGAGTGACGAATAGCGAGATGGGGTTCGGCTTGACCCAGGGATTAGACCAAACCGGTAGAGGGAAAAGAAAAGAAGAGGAGGAGAAGAAGGAGGAAAGAGAAGTTCCACCTTCTCTCTAGAATTTTCAGCGATCAGACTGTTAGTTCCAGTCGGAGCAAGAGGTGAAGTTCTTCCACGGGACGAGAGCTTCACATAGAGACAAGAATTTGGGTTTTTTTGACAAACTCCGTGGCGTAGGGATTCTTCTCCTACTTGTTTTAATCCTTACCTAAGAGCCATTCTAAGGGTTGAGGTAGTTGGGGGGCCGGAACGGCCATGCACTTCAGTCCTAAAAGTTTGGGACCGAATGTTGGATTTTTGGGACTATTTTATGACAGTCTGGGGCTGGATTTTGGGGTTGTTTTTGGACAATCCAGAATCGAAATTCAAAATTGTTTCAGACCGATCCGTAGCTAGATTATGAGGCTGATTTTGGGCGGCTCCATGATTCTGAGTTTGAGTGTGTTGTTAAAATTGAATAACATGTTACTCGTGTGAAAATTATGTGGTTTTATGCTCAATTATGTATTAGCATGAATTGCTTGATGGTGTAAATTATATTGTAGGAAAATATGATTGTCCATGAATTATGAATGTTGAATACATGAAATGGCAAAATTTCATTCATATGCACGGTCACATCGTGTCGAGTCGAGTGTGGGTGCATGGTAATGGTTAATTCACCATTCTTGGTGAATGTGTGGTGAGCTTAAAACGAGCAACATCCAAATTGAGACTCACGATGGTATAAAACGAAAATGAAAAAAAATATATACGTGTGTTGGGCGTAGCAAGTTGGGGGTAGATACCCCCTAGGGTGAAAGACCCAAGTTTATATGCGGTTAGACATGATCACCGGTGGTGAAAGCCCGTAAAAATGTTGGAAGGCATACGACGATCCTGTGGTGTGACACCACCCCGAAAAATGACATGGCCCAAAAATAAACACACGGGATTTGATGAAATTCAAATGCGTATTGGAGGTCGGTCCAATGAGTCGAGTCATTGGATGAAACGCAATGGCCCGGGTTTTCAGCGGCATTGCATGAGGAAATTCGGCCAGAGACTTCGGGTTGTGGGCATGAGGAGTCACATCTCATGCATATCATGAATATTCCATATAGGATTGCATTATTCATATGGAATGTGATTGGATGTCTTCATGGTTGCCATTCCATGTGTATTTTAGGGGGGGAGTAACCCTTATAGGAAAATTCGTCTACTAGGCATTGCTCACCCGTAGTGGGGAAAGCGATTTAGTCTTGGAGAATGCGCCCGAGGATGAAGCTCACCCAAGACCTTAGTGATGAAGAAAATGCCATGTTGGCTTTGTTTCGTGTTTTGAAAAGTTTGGGTGGAAAACCTAGTTTTTGTATGTGTAAGGAACAAGGAGTTGTAATTAAACTCGTTTTGTATGATTAACACATTTTGGCCAGTTTTCCAGTTTTCCTGTTGTCTTTGTAATAAAGAACTGTTTATATTGAATTTATGATGTTTTGGAAGAGCCCAGGAGTCTTGGAGGACCGGGAGGGCTGCGCCCATTTTGGGTCCTTTGTCGCCCAACAAAGAAGTGTCGCGATGGGTTTCTCATGCACGGGTCGCGGCAGGGTCTTCCTTGTCGAGACCGAGGTACTCGGGGAGCCGGCCCGCGCGACCGGCCAGGCGCGTGACAGGCATGCACGCACGACTAGGATGCGCGCACACGATAAAGATTTTGGGCTATGTGTTGCGGCCAGGAGTCACTCCCGAGTTACTAGGCCGGTTTGGGTCGCGACGGAGGCTCTGCGCTCGCTGACCAGGAGCTCTCCTATCGCGACAAAGATTTCCAGGTCCCATGCCGCCGTGACACCCCACCCCTACCGGCGTGACTCTTGGCCCTCCCACCGAAATCCGGCCGTTACCTCTAACGACTAGAAATCCACGTGAAGCGGCCGTATTAATTGCTTAAACCTCCTATAAAAATTTTTCTTTTATTTATAACTTAGGATTTGGTAAAATCTTAGCGTGACCGACATGGCCAATTTTGCACATAGTCTAAGAATTCAAATCCACAGCCTTACATCCAATTTACACTATATCAAAATATGGCAACCAGCATACCATCACATTCCCATCACATAAACTATGTACATACATATGTTCCATATACAAATTCAAAGTATGTTCTTACAAAATATTATTAATACCACGACACTTAAAGTGATGTCGGGACCCGATCCTAATGTGCTCCGGCGTCTTGCGTACAGTACACGGAAAATAGTTTTTAAAATGAAGCTAATAGGCTATGGTACAGTGGTATGTCTTTCGTAAAGGTTTTGCTTTTAGAAGCTTGTCTGAAAATGTAAAAGCTACTCTTTTTACCGATTATTTTATAAGCTTTCTTTGCTTTGCTTGCTTTAAAAGTTTTCAAGGCTTTTTTCTTTCTTCTTTGCTTTATTTTGCTTTCTTTAAATCTTGTAAAACTCTTATTTCTTGCTTGCTTGAGTTTATAAAACTTTCTCATAATTTTCTTGCTTGCTTTCTTTATAGGTGCTTGAAAAGTTCTTAAAACCTTTCACAAACATTTGCTTCAAAAATTTCTCAAACTTTTTCATAAAAATGGGAGCAGCAGAGCTCCCGACCACATGCTTTGAATCGCCACGGGGCTTGGCTCCAGCCAGTCGTTTGAAATCTAAATACGGGAGCACGGGCTCCGATAGATTTGCTTTAAAACTCTCCGCAGGAGCACAGGCGGCCCAGGGAACGATGGTTGATTTTGAAGCTTGACGTATCATGCTTATAAAACATCAACCAATGGAGGCCTATTTTGCTTATCATGCCCTAGTGAACCACGGGAACCTATGCTTTCAATGAGTGCCGATTGGAAGGACCTTTGTCCCGGCGTCTGCCTTTTCATTTTCGGTGAATATGGTGGAATTGACACCGTGTCGCCATCACCATACTTAGTTAGAGCTCATAGCCTTATATATACCATTATCGTGCCACGGTCTCCTTTAAATGCATGATGTATGTCTAAGTTTGCTAGGCAGGCAAAACTACAATGCATGTATGAAATCCTAACACCACCCGGGTGCACGTACGGGATATACCGACCGGTTTGCTTGCTTAAACTAGGGAAGGGCCTTGTTTTCTAAACTTTCATTGCTTGCTTGCTTGCTTGCTCTTTGTAAAATGGTTTTACTTTGAAACCATTTGCTTACCTTGCTGCTTGAACAATGGTTTAATTATTCAAACCATTTTGCTTAGCGAGATTCCTTACTTGCTTCAAAAATGGTTTAACTTTTCAAAAACGCATTTACTTACTTGCTTGCTTGCTTAGTATGGTTTACAATTTAAAATAATGCTTGCTTTTCCAAAAAATGGTTTAACTTCCGAGCCATTTGCTTAGTTCTTGCCCAGCTAAAAATGGTTTGCATTCAAAACCATAAAATACCAGTGTAAAGCAATTTGTAATAATAATAATAATAATACACTAGTATTTGGAAAAATGAGTTTAGAACACTCACTTCTTTGCTTGCTTAACTTGAGCACAGTTCCACACTTATCCCGCCTTTACTTTTAACCTACACTCCAGGCGAATCGGCAGACAAATTAATCGCATAATTTAACATACTTCCTAGACTTAGTCACGCTCTTCATACTATTTTAAAGCTAAGGTGCTAAAAGTTCTATTCAACTGGAATCACCCAATTCAGACACCCGAAACTCAAAAATTCTGTCCAGAAACAACCCGGACTACTCTGTAATCAAAAGCTGATGCAGGAATTTTCTTGCACATGGCCCCACTGAGTGAATTTTGGGCCACTTAGGATCAGAGGAATTTGGAGATTCCTACTTGTAAGTTTTGTTCTCCTTGAAGTCTATTTTACGTAGCTACTTGAATCCCTCAGAATCGGATGAAATGAGGAAGTTATGGCCAAAATACGAAAACTGGTCGAAACAGGAAAACCAGAACAAGTTGTACCGGTACAAGCTCAAGTTGTAGCGGTAGAACTTGGCCAAAAATCGACAGAATCAAAGTTGTACCGGTAGAACTTCAAATTTGTACCGGTAGAAGACACCCGAAATGTCCAGATTTTGTTATTTCTCCACTTTTGATGCCAATTCACTCACATATAACTTCTATAATTCATAATACCTCAAAAACTAACTTGGAAATCATCTAAAAGCAACTCCTGACATGTGAGTTGGTGTTTTGGAACCTCAAAATACAAAACCTTGGGGTGAAAATCCAAGAAACGCTACCCAAGGTCCACTTAATTCTTTATCAACATCTATATAATTTGATGATTCCAAGTTTCTTTTACATCGGTGAGGTTTACTCTCTCATAACCCCACCAGGAAGCTCCGAAAAAAGGTTTGTGTGACCTTTACACAAAACCTAGACGAAAAGGCATCAATTCTCCTTGCAAAGCCACAGAAATCAATACTTGATTCTAAGACAAAAGGCATACCTGATTTTGAACCTCTCCTCTTCCTTCTTCCTCCTCTCTTCCTCTTCTTGCTCTCCTTTCTCCTGTATGGGTTTGCTAGAAGCGAAACTTGAGACAAATAAATTTTGCTTTTGTTTTTACCCTTTTTGTTATATTTGCTCATTTCCCTTAATTGCGAGAATTCTTGCCATCTCTTAAATATTGAATTCGACTTTTAAGAATTCTACTATGGCACGTCTACAATTTATTTCTAATTTTCATATCCATTTGCTTAATGACCATTGTACCACTTGGTTTAATACCCACGATTAGGGTTACATAATTTCTCATTTCATATTTTAGTCTCCAAAATATTTCAGGGTGACACTTGATACTCTTATACACCCCTACAGTGTCATGTACTGTAGACTCTCTCGGGACGGGGTGTTACAAAATCCTCCTCCTTAGGAACATTTCGTCCTCGAAATGAAAACTAAACTCGAAAGAGAAGGAAACATACCTCGTCAGGAGAATAGAGTGAAGTCTTGGTGGCATACGGGCCTCTGGCTCCCAAGTCTCGACACACCTTTCAGGTGAAATCTTCAAAAGACTTTATCACCTATTTCAAGCGCAAAGTCTATTGGTTGTCGCATAAGCTTGCAATGCATCTCTTGCTATCTTTAAGTTATCGCGAACAACCTTCACTTTCCTCTGAAGTGATGCGTACTGATTCGGGGCTGCTGGTCTTCTCTCACCAACCTCGTCCCGACTATGCTGGAGTCACATTTCTCTTGCCATACAACGCCTCGAGGAGCCATATCTATCTTGGCTTGATGGCTATTGTTGTAGAGCGAGCTCAAGTAGTGCCAGTGGGTGTCCCGATTTCCCTTGAATTCCATTACACAAGCTCGACACATATCCTCTAACGTCTGAATAGTCCTCTCGTGGCCCGTCCGTCTAGGATGAAATGCGATAAAATGTGAGCGAGTCCCCCTTGTTGTTTGTAGAAATAGACGAAACCTAGATGTGAACACGGGGTCTCGATCGACACTGCTCGACACTTTGGAACCCCATGATCTCACTATTTCGTCCACATACAATTTGGCTAACTTTTAAGAATCCTCTGACATTAGCGGTAGGAAATGGCGAGACTTTGTCAATCGATCTACTATCACTCATATTGCATCATGTTGCCTGCGGTCGTGGAAGGCACGTCACCAAAATCCATAGCTAATCTTTCCATTTCCGCAGCTGGAATGAGGTAAGCTGTATCTTCCGCGGGCCTCGATGCTCTGCCTTCACCCTGGCGGCGGGTTAGGCTGGAAAGCGAAACTTCGCTATCTCTTTCTTAAATCCAGATTCCACAATTAATGTTCTTTGAAGTTACGTACATCTTGGTCTTACTGGATGCATAGCATACGCGGATGAATGTGCTTAACTTCCATGATGTCTTTCTTCGAGTTCGCCATACTCGCACACACATTCTCGACCTTTCTTATCATGCCATCATCCACGATTTGAAACTGCGCTTTCTTTCCCTTTTCTATCTCTTCTTTAAGCAATCATCACGTGGATCATGTTTGCCACTGCTAGAATGCGGTCATTAGGAGGCGATCCTAACATGAAATGTGGCTAACAAGGCTCGAGAATCCTCGGCCTCTAATATATCACCTAAAGCTCTCGGATCCTGATAGTGGAAGATAACTGATCTCATGTGAGACAAAAGAACTCTCTGATCGCTACTTTCGAGGCATGCGCTGCGACATTAGCTTTTCTGGATGGTGCTCGATGAATGCAGTCAGTAGTCCTTAATCCAACTCAAGCCATGCTTTCTTTGCCTCGGGTTTAACTCTTTTGCTGGGTGAAAAATATTGAAGACTTTTTATGATACGTAAAGATCCTACAAGGAACACCATATAAATAATGTCTCCATATTTTTCGATTGCAAAACCACATTCCTTTGCAAAGCTCTGGAGTCGTGTGTCGGGGTGCCATCGGCGCCCCAACTTTGGCGTCACAGAGGCATATGCAATCACACATCATTATCAAAAACACAGCCAAGGCCTTGCACGGAAAGCATCACTAAACCCGCAATCCATCTCTTCCATTGGGTAAAAGCTAGGCGGGTGAGAGTGATACATCTTTCGACTCCTCAAAACTCTTTTGGCGGGCTTACACTTGATCATACTTGACATCTTTCCTTGTCGGCTTGGTCGGTCGCGCTATCTTGGAGAACCCCTCGACAAACTTCTGTAATACCACTCTTTAAACCAAGGAGCTTGACCTCGACATTCTTTGGTGGTTTTCAATTTACCTTTGCCCCACATTTTTAGGGATCACGCTCACCCCTCTGTGAAATTACATGACCCGAATCTGCCTTGTCGAGCCAAAGCCGACACTTGCTCAACTTAGCATATATTTGTCTCTCCTTAGGGTTTGTAATACAGTCCTCGAGGGTGCTGCGAATGTTCCTCACGAACTACCTGAATACACTAAGATATCATCAATAAAAACTATGGCGAACCTTTATCCGGATCTGTTTGAATACTAGGTTCATCGAATCATCATATTCTTAGGAGCATTAGTCGAACCAAATGGCATCACGAAACTCATAATGTCAAAGTAGCGTGTCACGGAATGTTGTCTTAGGTACATCACTCTCCTGAACTCTCAACTAATGATATCGGAGCCTCGAGTCACATCTTGGGTATACTCGAGATCCTTGGAGTTGATCAAATAACTCATCAATTCTAGGGGTGGATGCGCGATTGCGGATGGTAACTCGTTGTTTGCTGTAATCTATACATAACTTGTAAGCTCCCATCTTTCTTTTCACGAAAATGGAGCTCCCCATGGGGATATGCTCGATACAATAAATCCTTACTCCTTGATTCTTCTAATTGGGCACTTAAGCTCCCTTAACTCTGCGGGAGCCATCTATGGGAGGAGGAATGGAAATGGGCTCGGTCCACGGAATTAAATCAATGGTGAACTCCACTTCTCTTTACGGAGGTAATCATGATATCATCAGGGAACACATCACGTGAACTCTCTAATAAGCCCCGGAAATCTCATCGATATAGTCCCATCGCTACTGTCTCCGCCCACCTTAAGCTAGATAACCACACGTGACCTTCTGCTTGACATTTTACGTATTTGTCATGGCGGAGGTAATACGGAAGATAACTCTCTACGTAATCCTCGAACTTTACCTCAGCTACAGCCTGTCGGCTTTACTTCCTTTTTTATAACAATCTATTGTGGCTCACATGGCGAGATAGCGATCCGTGCTAGAGAGGGCAGCGTCGAGTCTATCGTATCTAAAAACTCTGAAGATCATTTGAACTCGTCCCTCAAATCGAGAACTCTACTATCTCGACTATAAATGCTGCGGTAATGGATCTCTCCAGTGGAAGGAAACTCTCATACGACCCTCTAATGGTTGGGTCTCTATCACAAAGGCTTGATCTAAGAATGGCTTGGATGCAAATGAATCTACGTAGCTCTACAGATTACTAAGGTATATGCGTCATGCTTTCGAGAATAGAAATAATACCGGTGACCACGTGCGGGCTGCATCACGCATGCTGCTTTGAGTCCACGACGCATATCTGGCTTTGAGTCTTGCGAGGGGCTGTACGCCATCCTGGGGCCTTTGCCTCTACCTCTACGGCCGCCTACACTGCTTGGTGTCTTGGCCCCCTCACTGGGAAGCCTCTCCCTAGTCGACTTTTGTGTGCTTTCGTCTACGGCTGCTGGGGTACAGCTAGGCGGCCATGATGTCTCCCACTTTTGTCAGTGAGGACACTCTAATAAAATGGCCTTCTTCAGCCCGCAGTCAAGCCTCCGTCTTGAATCTCTGCACTCCCATGGTGTCAACCCCGACACATATGACCACAAGCGGGAGGAATACTGCGCGGGTGCCAGCGCTATGACCCCAGGGCCTCGATCCACGACTAGAGATAGCTCCTCGACCTTTGCACCTCGGCCTGCAGCAACCTCGCCCTTGTTCTTCTTTACTGGCTATCTGTCTACGAGCTTTGTTGGGACGTGCACAGTGCCTCCTCTTACTGCTACTTTCACACTGCTACGATACATTGTTGCCAATTGCTTTGTTCGACTCGGAGCGGCCTCAGTAGAATCCCCGAATCTGTGCGGGACCAGCGATAAATGCACTGCGATCCGTCGCGTAGTCGATAAAAACCTCTTGCATTTCGGGACTTCAATACGCATGAATGTATGGAACCAATCTAACTAGTTAGAGAACCTGGCCTTCTCATACTGGAGGCCCGACATGTTCTTTTGTTCCTAGCGAAGAACTTCCTCCAATTTTGAATCCTTGTGACTCGAGAGAATCGGTGGTGAATTCTTGTTGAAATTGGTCCCATGCTATTCCATCAGGATACCTTCTTTCTACGACATCCCACCAATCTTTGGCCCCTATCTTCCATCGAAGCGGAAAGCAGACCCTTTGCTCATCCGTGCAGCCCATAACTCCATAAATCTTGTTTACTCGGTCGGCTTACAGTAGGAACATACCGGATCACCACTTTGGAGTCATATGGCAGCGCCGGTTTTTGTGCTCTCTATTGACCTCCCCGGTTCTTCCATGGCCTCTCTAGGTGGCGGTGGAGGTTCGGCTTCTTGTCGAACCGCTATTGCTACTATATGTGCAATGCGTGCCACTTGCTCGGCCGTAGATCCACGGCATTTGGGCTCATACGGTGGCGCGAGATGGTCAGCGACCTGCTGGCGGAGGTTGATTCATAGATGCGGTGGTGGAACCCTGTGCGATGCTCGATCCCTCCGTCTTGCGGGGCCTTCGAGCTATTTGGAACTACTCTCTAGGGCGACCTGTCTCTTTGCGACATAGTCTTTGTAATTACCAAAATAAACCATTTAATACTTTGAATCACTTCATATGTATGTACTCTAAGTTTAAACATGCATGGTTGCCATAACTTATGCTCTGATACCACCTTGACACACCCCCACCCCCTACCGGCGGCGTGCCGGCGCCCTCCACGAGAAATCGGCCAGATTTCCCAACGACTAGAAACTCCTGTGAAGCGAAGCCGTATTGCTTGCTTAACCCTCTTATAAAAATTTTTCTTTTATTTATAACTTAGGATTTGGTAAAATCTTAGCAGCGGAAAAACCTCGACAGCATGACGGCTGCATATAGTATAATTCCAAATCCTGTATACATCCAATTTACACTATATCCAAATATGGCAACCCGACATACCATGTGATTCCCGTCGCACTAAATATGTACATACATATGTTCCATATACAAATTCAAAGTATGTTCTTACAAAATATTATTAATACCACGGCACTTAAGCGATGTCGAGGACCAATCTATTGTGCTCGGCGTCTTCACGTCACATTACTGGAAAATAGTTTTAAAATGGAAACTAATGAGCTAAGCGAGCTCGGTGAGTGTATCTTTCATAAGAGTTTTGCTTTCAGGAGAAAGCGTCAAAAATGTAAAACTCTTTTACAATTATTTTCCATAAGCTTTTCTTTGCTTTGCTTGCTTTAAAAGTTTTCAAAACTTTTCTTTCCTTGCTTGCTTTATTTTGCTTTTCTTTAAAAGCTTGTAAAACTCTTATTGCTAACTTTAGAAGTTTATAAAAGCTTACCGTAATTTTCTTGTGTTTTTGCTTTCTTTATCGTGCTTGAAAAGTTCTTAAAACCTTTCACAAACATTTGCTTTAAAAAGTTTCTCAAACTTTTTCATAAAAATGGGAGCTTGAGCTCAACCACATGCTTTGAAAATAAAACCCACGGGGAGCTTGAAACCGTAGGTCGTTTTGAAATCTGCGGGGCACAGAGAACCAGTAGGTGCTAAAACTCTCGTGGAAGCACAGGCGTAGGGGCAATGGTTGATTTTCAAAGCGGCATATCCTTCTTATAAAACATCAACCAATGGAGGCCTATTTTTGCTTATCATGCCTAGTGAACACGGGAACTTTATGCTCCGGCCGTCTTGGGTGGAAGGACCTTTGTCGCGTCACGCTTTTCATTTTCCGGTGAATATGGTGGAATTGGCGCACCGTGTCGCCCGTCGCCCATACTTAGTTAGAGCTCGTAACCTTATATCTTGTGTCGTGCGCGGTCTCACTTTAAATGCATGATGTATGTCCCCAGTTTAGGCTTCAGACTAAAACTACAATGCGTGTATGAAATCCTGCGCTTGCTTGGGTACGTGCAGGGATGTGAGTTTCAACCTTAAGCTAAGGGAAGGCCTTGTTTTCACAAACTTTCATTGCTTGCGCACTTCTTTCTTTGTAAAATGGTTTCTGGCTTTGGAAAGCGGGCTAGCACGCTGCTGCTTGAAAAATGGTTTAATTATTCAAAACCATTTGCCAGATTTAACACCTTTGCTTCAAAAAATGGTTTAACTTTTCAAAAACCATTTACTTGCCTAACACGCTTGTAATTATGGTTTTACAATTTAAAATAACGCTTTTCAAAAATGGTTTAACTCCAAAACCATTTGTAGTTCTTACTTGCTTCAAAAATGGTTTGCATTCAAAACCATAAAATACTGATGTAAGCGAATTTGTAATAATAATAATAATAATACACTAGTATTTGGAAAAATGAGTTTAGAACACTCCCGCATAACAACTGGCTTTAGCTTTGGCAGCGATTCGCGCTTATCGCGCACTACTTTTAACCTACGCATCAGCCCGAATACGACGACAAATTAATCGCATAATTTAACATACTTCCTAGACTTAGTGCCTCTTCATACTATTTTAAAGCTAAGGTGCTAAGGGTTCTATTCAGCGGAATCACCCGATTCGAGCAGAAACTTCGAGGATACGTCAGAAACAACGGACTAACTCTATGTGTCCAAAGCTGATGCAGGAATTTTCTTGCACATGGCCCCCACTTTGAGTGAATTTTTGGGCCACTTATGATCAGAATTTGGAGATTCCTACTTCTTAAGTTTGTTCTCCTTGAGAGTCTATTCCTACGTAGCCACTTGAATCACTCCAAAATGGGATAATAAGGAAGTTATGGTAAAATCTGGCCCAGTCGAAGCAGGGAAAACAGGAACAAGTTGTACCGGTACAAGCTCAAGAAGTTGTGGAATTGGAACACCCTAGCCGAATCGGCCAGGAATCGAAGTTGTACCGGTGGGAGACTTCAAATTGTACCGGTAGAAGACACCGAAATGTCCGGATTTTTTGTTATTTCATAAAGACTTGATGCCCGATTAAGCTTAAGTATAAACTATAATTCATAATACGCCAGCCCAACTTGGAAATCATCTAAAAATAACTCCACAACATGTGAGTTGGTGTTTTGGAACCTCAAATACAAAGCCTTGGGGTGAAAAATCAGAACACTACCTAAGGTCCACGATTCTTTATCAACATCGCTATAATTTTGATGATTCCAAGTTTCTTTACATCAATTGGGGGTTTTACTCTCATAACCACAAATCAAAAGGTTTGTGTGGCGGCTCTACCTTGAAACTGAGCCAAGGAAGCGTCGAATTCTCCTTAACAAAGCCCTAGAAATCAATACACTTGATTCTAAGACAAAAGGCATACCTGATTTTGAACTCTCTTCCTTCTTCCTCCTCTCTTCCTCTTCTTGCTCTCCCTTTCTCCTCTTACGGGTTTGCTAGGGCAAACTTGAGACCAAATAAATTTTGCTTTTGTTTCTCCTTTTTGTTATATTTTATCATTTCCTTAATTGCAAATTTGCCCTCATCTCTTAAATATTGAAATTCCAACTTTGAATTCCTACTATGGCACATCTCTAATTTATTTCTAATTTTCCTTATCCATTTGTAATGACCATTGTACCCTTGGTTTAATACTGCAATTCCGGGTTCTATAATTTCTCATTTCATATTTTAGTCGCCAAAATATTTCAGTGTGACACAGTACTCTTATACACCTACAGTGTCATGTACGCCAAACTCCTCGGGCCAGTGTTAAACAACATTGGAAATGAAGTGTGTGCGAGGGTTGGCTTAAGGCAGGACATTTCTATCGCGACTGGGAGTCCTTGGGTGCACACACGGCCAAGGGCTGAGCGATAGATGAGTTCTATCGCGACAGGGAATTCTCTATCGCGACAGAGTTCCTATAGTTTTATGTCGCGGCAGAGATTCTCTGTCGCAACAGTTCTCAAGGCCTTCTGTCGTGACAGAGAATTCTCTATTGTGATAGAGAATCCCAGAACATGGGATTTTCCCATGTCATGACATAGGGCTTATGTTAGAGATGATGCGTGGCGCGAGAGGCTGTAAGCGACGATGCGACTTTGGTCTTGACCGCGCGCTACCGTGGCGATCGCCTTCGCTCCGCGATAGGTTGTCGGTGACCAACGATGCGGTGTGTTGTGCCTTTGTTTGTGATGCGTTCATAGACAACGTTCAAAAAAAAAAAAGACCGGAGCGGGAAGTGCAAATATCAATGAGTTTACCAATGAGACCAGTTTATTTAACACTTACGAGAGAAAAATTCATTCTTAATATAACACGGCTCATTACAATAATGTAAGCATAATCATCCTTAATCAACATTACGGGTTATTATACTAATGTAATAATTATCCTTAATGTAATGTAGTTATTACACTAATGTAACTCTAAAACCCAGTCAAGGGGTCCTTTTTTTACTGATAGATCACCGTTGAATAATTTGGGACTGTGTGACAGTGATCATGATGAATTGCTCCAGCTGATCTGTTCATAGTGCATTAGCGATGTGGTCACGTGTGACAATTTCATCTGTCGTCTTGTGCTTTGTCGTCTCTTGTGTTTCTGGAGTATATCTTGCGCCCGGTGCTCTGCTCTTGGCAAGTCTTCAGTATCGTGACAAGCTTGCAGCTCACGCACTGTCTGTTTCCTGTCGCGACATCGAGGAACTTCGTCACAACATGGAATCTTCTTACCATGACTGAACTTTGTCGCGACTAAGGTACCAATGTGGTGAGCCTAATTTCCTGACACACACCTCTATAGAGACAAGGAAAAATCATGCTCACATTGGCGTAAGTTCCTTGCTTGCCGCTGTCCTCTGTCAGTGGCTCACGAAGAACTCTAACAGCGACATGAAGTTTTCTTTCACGCCCGTTCTTTGTCAAGACTTAAAAACTGTGTATCGCGATAGAAAATCCTTGCTAAAGACGGCCTACGTACGCGCGACCGCGGAAGAGATCTGTCGGTGACCCAAACCCTCTGCTACCTCCGTGCTGTGCAACGTAGGTCTTCACGCCATCATGTGACACCTCGACCAGGGATCAGTTGACAACTCGTCGACCGCGGAATACATGTGGCCGCCAGAGTGTCTGCAGTGCCCTGACATGAGTGTCGCTACGGACTCGAACATAAGTAAAAATAGCCCACGTCGGACCATTACATCCATACTCACAAGCATATAGCTTGACTATGTTGCAACTGGCTTCAAGAGTTAACTTCTGTTTCTTATCTGGCGTGTTTGAAATTAATTGTCGTGTTTCTGAAAATATTTAATGTGCGCGTATCGGCACTGGCACCTCCAAGCGACCTCTAGTGGCTCGTCTTCCTGAATCTTTCACTTGTCACGAAAGGGGGATCAGCGTCGAGTGCTTGATGCGTGGTTGAATTTTACTACTTGGGTTACTCCCCACTTAAATGCTTATGCAATAGCAAACACACATTCAAGTGAATTCATGATTCCTACTCGAATATCTACATGTTATGGATGAGAATGTGACTCACCCTTTCCCACTTCTCGAGCCTCCAGCGACTCCTCGCGCGTACTGGCGAGTGTGAAAACAACTATTTCAAAACAAAGGTTTTGTTCTTGAAAACATAATCTGATTTTCGGATAAAATTACATTGGGCAACCCTACGGAATTGAATTACTAGATAACTCTCAAGCAGGTCATGGGTCTCGTCATACGAGATGAGCTGTTGGGATGACTCTCGAGGAAATTCTTCAGCCAAATTCATTTAATGACCATGTTTTCATGTCATGCGCCCGTACCACCTCTTTTGTTTCTAGGTTACCACGATTAAAGTAATAGGGAAATCTGATATGTCATTTTCGCGATAACGTGCGTGTTAATATATCAGCATTTATCATAACTTGAAATTCACCACAAAGCAACATGTTATTCATTCGCCGCGATAACAACACGAAATTAGGCTCACGGTAATAAACAAGCCGACGATCCATCTGGAGCGCGAAGCATGTGCGAAAAAATAACAATATTATTGATAATACTTGATAATATATCAACCGCCGCTAGCCGGCGCATACGATCCGCGGTCCGAGTTTTTAGGGTCCAAAAACCACTCTAGGTTTCCACTCGGTCCAAGTTTTGGGGCAAGATGAGCGGCCATTAGGCCCTGAACATCACTAACCATTAAAATGGCTCTTAGCGAATTGCTTTATAAGTAGGATGAGACCCTACCTCCGGAGTTAGCAGAAACTCCATAATATCAGTACCCACACGTAGATCTTGCAGTGGGGATCAACTTTGCCTCTTGTCTCGTCGAGATTACATGGCATGCCAGTCGGGGAGGGTGTGCGGTCACTGGTGGCATCGTGGGGGCACACACATGAGCCATTGATGTCATTTTGTGGTATTTTTGGAAGAAATTGTGAAATGATAATTTATGGAACCCGGAATGTTGTAATAGAACAAAAGGGAGTAAAAAATCGTAATTGATCAAATAAGGATATGAAAACCATATTTTGAGAGAGATAGATGCAAGGAAATAGAAATAACGAAGTTGATGTGCAAATATTAAAGTGAGATTGGGACTTATTTGCAATTAAGGGAAAGTTGAGACTATAAATAGAAGATGAGACAAAAAAAAATCTCATTTGTTCTCCTTTGGGCTAGGGCTCCACGTTTGAAGAAGAGGAAGAGGAGGAAGAAGAGGGAGAAGAAGTGGGAGAAGACCAAAAAGGTATGTTTTCATTTTTGGAATCCTTTGTATATTTTTAGTTCTAGGGTTTTGAGGTATAAGGTATTGGACTTTTAGGACCTTTATATATGGATTTCCATGGTTCTTGGGTTCTTGATCTAGTTCCTAGAGCTAGGGTTTGGGGTTGTTTTGTGTTGTGAAGTTGTTTTGGATGAATTCCATGTTGGTTTTGAGGAATTGTTGTAAAAAGGAGAATGTTGGGTTTTTTAAAGAAAATGCTATCAAAATTTGGTAAAACCCTTGTTTTTGTTTTGGCAATAGATTAAGTTATAGTCATCCAAATGAATTGATTACAATTGGTAAAGAACCATAAGAGATAGGGCTACAAATGTATAGAAGAGACCAAGAGCAAATTGTAGCTCTAAGGCTGAATGCGGTTGAAAGGTGAGCTCGTGTAGCTCACTTTGGTTATGCTGCGATTTTTAGGTATTGTGTAGTGTTTGGCCATAAGTGGAGTTTCACTCATCCAAATTGAGTGATTAAAAATTCTGGGTAAAATAGACTTCTAGAGGAATAATTTAGATGAAGGAAGTGCATGAAAATTGGAACCTCAAAGTGCCCAAAAATTTGTCAAAGTTGAGCTATGCTGGGTGTTACGCCAAATTGAGTAATATAGATGTAAAATACAATAACTTGAGTTTTGGTGATCAAATTGGGTGATTCCAATTGGAGAAGAAACCTTAAAACCATAGCTTCAATTGAGTAAAGAAACAATTTCAAATTTATGGAGTTAAGACCCTAGAAATCAAGAATAACAGTAGGTGATTCAGTGAGCTAACCAATTTGAAATTAAAAAAATGCTGTAACTTGTGTTATGTGGTTGAGGGCCTTGGAGAAGGAATTTTAAATTGAAAATGTAAAGAGGTGTCATTGGATATATAAAGGACTGATCTAGAGAGTTTCATAAATTTTGAAGACTGTTTGAATAATTTTTGGGTAATAAAGTCCAAAGAGTATATTGTTGGAAAAAGGTTTACCAAAATAAGTGGTTTTTTTTTGTTAGGGGCTTTTGGTACTCAAGGGTAAATTTGTTCATTTGGTTTTATATGAATGTTGTGTGACCCTAAAGTGACTTGCGTGTGAAGTACGTTAAGTTTTACGCTATCTGTGACCGATTAATGTTTTTCGTAGATATTTGTTTTGAGTGTGTAGGCTAAAAGCAATCTGGGAAAGTTGTGGAGTTATTAACTCAAGTTTTGGTAAACAAAAAAGTGAGTGTTCTAAACCTATTTTTCAAATACTAATGTATTATTATAAACTGTTTTATGCTGGTATTTAATGGTTTTGATTGTAAACCATATTTTAAAGCAAGCAATGAGTTTAGCAAGCAAACAATGGTTTTGATGTATTCAACCATACTTTGAAATAAAAAGAAAGCAAGCAATGGTTTTGAGTTGTAAAACCATATTTCAAGCAAACAATGGTTTTGAATTATTAAACCATGTTTCAAGCAAGTAAAAGTATATTTTCTAAAACAGGCCTAACTAAAATCCCTAGTTTTAAGCAAGCATACAGTGGGAGGGCATTGCGTCACGTGCACGGTGGTGTTAGGATATCATTCATTGCATTTTAAGATTGCACAGTGAGCAAACTTAGGTCATGCATCATGGAATTTAAAAGGAGACCGTAGCGCGTCTTGGAAGTATATATAGGGTTAGCAGCGTTAACTAAATTATGGTGATGGAGACCCATGTCAATTTGTATTTACGGAAAAGGAATTGAGCCAAGACTCTTCCACAGGTGATGCGGACCCGGGTCCGGCCACGAAACCGCGGTCGATGCCCGGGGCTCGGGTGTTCGCTGGGATGCAACCAAACGAAATCACCTCCCCAGTGGTTGATGATTTATAAGCATATTTTATACAGTTTGAAATCGTGGCCCGGTGCGGCGAGTTGAGCTTGAGGCTCTCGTGTTTGTTTAAAGCAAGCGGTTGAAGAAGCTCGGGTTTTATTTCAAAACGGCGGTTGAGCCCGGGCTCTGTGGTTTATTTTAGCCAGCCCGGTTGAGCCCGAGGCTCAGTTTTGATTTTAAAACAAGCGGTTGAGCCCGAGCTCAGTGTTTATAAAGTTTATAAACTTTTTAAAGCATGAGATTTGAAAAGTTTTATAAACTTAAAGCATGAGATTTGAGAAAAGTTTTATAAACTTTTAAAAATAAGCAATTAAGCAAGCAATGAGATTTGAGAAAAGTTTATAAACTTATAAAAGAAAAGCAAAGCAAAGCAAGCAAGTACACATAAAGTTTTAGAAACTTTTTAAAGTAAGAAAGCAGGCTTACGGAAAATATCGCGTAAAGAAGTTTACGAGTTTGAGATGTTTCGAGAAAAAGCGGCGTTTTATAAAGCGTCTGGCTCATTTGAGCTCGTTTGGCTCATTATTTTCTGTTTAAAAAACTATTATTTTCCAATCACGAACCACCTTGAGTATTTGAGCATATTAGGATTCTCGACTTTTTGTATCGATCTTTGTAATTAATGATCTTGTAAAAATCTTGTGAATTTGTATAATGGAGCATATGTATGTACATAGTGTAGTTTTGTGGAAATGTGTTGAGGCCGAGGCTCTTTTGAAAGGATATTGTTGGTTGCCATATTTGGGAAAAGTGTAAAATTGTGTGAAGCGAGTTTGGAATATGTCCTTTATACGGCTAATATCTTTGTCGAGATTTTTCAAAATCATAAGTTGAGAAAGAAAAAGGTACATACGAGAGTTCGATGACGACACGACTTCGCTTCCACGGGAATTTTAGTCGTTAGAGGTTACGGTAGGAGGTTTGATAGTGCTTGACACCTGCGCCGCTAGTAAGGGAGCTGGTGTGACAAGTTGGTATCAGAGCATAAGTTGGTATAACCCGAAATGATCTCGACACAAGTTGGTAATAGAGCCAAGTCTTAGGAAACCTGTGTTAGTAGCGTCGTAGTTTTTCGTATACAGTTTACACTATTAGCCCCAGCCATCGTTTCAAACTCAAAGTACATACATATGAGGTGTTTTGAAGTGTGCGCCGGAGTTGATTTTGGTAAATACAGGCACTATGTTAGGCGAGGACGTAGAGATTAGATCTGAGGAGAGTCATTAAGAGGTTTAGGCGTCTGTAGTACTTAAGAGATATGAGCACGTAGTTGGTTCCTCGCCTCATGAATCGACCTCCGGCGGTCATCTTTGGACCATCCCTGGCAGGCCACCAAAGGGAGCTCGAGTGCGAGATTGTTTGCACGGCGGAAGCGGGTGGCCTGGTGTTCGGATAGTGGCGATAGCAGCGGCGTCAGCGGTCGCCCGACCTCCGCAGCCACTGGGAGGTTCTTGAAGAGCACGTGGTCGATAGAGAGAGTACATAAGCTGGGCGCTAAGCCATATGATGACAGTGGAGATCCGGCGGCACGGTTATGGGTTAGGCCCGGAGTAAAGCAAGGTTTGCAGGAGTTATAAGAACACGGATGACGAGTCTCTTGTTTTCCGGTTTTTCGATGGAAGACGGGGTTGAGATTGGTGGGATGCGGAGTGGATAGGAGGTATCACGATGGCATATCATGGGACCAATTTATTGAGAATTCTTGACAGATTCTTTCCTCAGTCGCCAGGATTCGAAAATTGAGGAGTTCTTCAGGTTAGAATAGAAGAACATGTTAGTGTCAGAATATGAGAAGAGGTTCTCAGAACTAGTTAGATTGGTTCCATATATTCGGGTGATGGAAGTCTGGGGTGCAAAGAGTTTTAGCGGGATTCTGACCTTTGGATCGGAGTACGTTTGTCGGTGGTTCCTCCTGTAATGGTGGGGACTTAGTTGGCGCTCGAAGTTGAACAAAGTATTATGGCTATGTCGAGTAGAGCGGGAAAGTAAGAGGAGTGTACGGACACTTCCCAGCGAGCTACCGGGTCGATTATAATGAAAAAAAGCAAAGTGCAAGGGTTACAGGTAGGAGTGCGGTCGGTATCTACAGTCGAGGGGATCAGTGAGGCCCTCAGTTGCTAGCAGTGGCACCCAGAGTATTCCTCCCATTTGTGATATGTGTC
Organism: Tetrastigma voinierianum; assembly: GCA_016808115.1. Taxonomy (NCBI): domain Eukaryota; kingdom Viridiplantae; phylum Streptophyta; class Magnoliopsida; order Vitales; family Vitaceae; genus Tetrastigma; species Tetrastigma voinierianum. Next base: position 100,994 of record JAEQBH010007580.1, read on the forward strand.
AGAGGCGACATTTTGGGGAGTGTAAGAGATATAGTCACGAGGGTGTTTCCCGCGTGGCGGGAAGGCCGAAGCTGTTAAGGAGTGCCCTCGGTTGATTGGTGCGAGACATCGGTGGCGGCTGGCTGCCCGGTGCAGGATGAGGCACTCGGAAGTCTTTGGGAGGGTTTCCCACGGCAGGAGAGTGACGGTCGCGGGTAGAGGTGGCGGAGTGGTAGGGGCGGTCGTGGTAGAGGCGGTAGTGCCACAGGGATGCGGAGACGAGGGCCAGGTACTCGGGCGGAAGTTTATCTTTGTGACTCGTGAATCTGGATGCGACTCTAGATGTGGATTCTTGGTATTATTTCTATCCTTGATCATGATGTGCCATTAGTGGACACAGGGAGCCACACGTGTTTGCATCGAGCCTTACAGATCGCTTCCCGGGATGGGACCCGACCATTAGGGGGTCGTGAGTTTCCGCTTCCGGTGGAGTCCGGATTATTCTGAGGCAGGTAAGTCGGAGATAGTAGGGTTCCCGATTGGGGGACGGAGTTCCGTAGGATCTTGTAGCTTTAGATATGAGGGAATTTGATGTGGTTCTCGGCATGGATTGGCTATCGCCATAGGCACCCATTAGATTGTTATAAAAGGAAGTAAAGTTGCATAGGCACAGGAAGTCGGGTAAAGTTCGGAGGTGTGTAGAGATTGTCTTCCGGTATGATCTGCTTGGCGTGTACGAGAGGATGTTGCGTGGGGTTGTCGGGAGGTTATTTGGCTTATGTGGTGGGACGGGGAAGGAGGACTCTAGTGGATGAATTCCGATTGTTAGAGAGAGTTCCAGATGTATTCCGGGATGATATCGCGAGGTTACCTCCCGAGAAAGAAAGAGAGGTGGAGTTCACCATTGATTTGATCTAGGGGCCCCGAGTCCATTTCCATTCCTCCTTATAGGATGGCTCTGCTGAGATAAGGGAGCTTAAGGCTCGGTTAGAAGGAATTGTTGAGTAAAGGGATTCATTCGTGCAGAGCATATCCCATGGGGAGCTCAGGTTCTCTTCGTGAAAGAAAGATGGGAGTTTACGGCTGTGTATAGATTACAGGCAGCTGAACAAAGTTACCATCTGCAAGTAATTATTCTACTCCACTAGGATCGATGAGTTATTCGATGCGGCTCGAGGGAGTCCCAGGAAGTGTACTCTAAGATAGATTTGAGGTCGAGGTATCATCGATTGAGGGTGCGGGGAGAGTGATGTTCCTAAGGCGCATTAGGATGCGCTACCGGACATTATGAGTTTACAGTGATGCCGTTTGGCGATAATGCTTGGCGGCGTTTATGGATTTGATGAACCGGGTATTCGGCCGTATTTGGATAAGGTTTGTCATAGTCTTTGCTCCCGATGATATCTAGTGTTTTGGTAGCTAGAGGAACATTGAGCTGAGGATTGTGTTGCGAACTTAAGGGAGAGAGCGGCAGTTGTATGCAGGTGAGCAAGTGCCGGTTTTGGCAGCCAAGTGGCATTCTAGGTCGTGTGATCCGAATTTGAGGGTGAGTATGGATCCCAATAAAATAGAAAATTTGGCGTAAATTGGAAACCACGAAAGAATGTGTTAGAGGTCGAAGCTTCCTTGGTTTAGCGAGAATTATTATAGGAAGTTTGTTGGGGGTTCTCTAGATTGCGGCCCCATGACCAAGCGACAAGGAAGATGTCAAGAGTATGATTGGGTGGATGCACACCCGATAGAGTTTCGAGGAGTTAAAGGGTAGATTGACTTCAGCTCCAGTTCTAGCTTTGCCCAATGGGAGAGATGGGTTTGTGGTTTATAGTGATGCTTCCGTGAGGCGCGATTTGTTTTTGATGCGAGAATGATAGGGTGATTGCATATGCCTTTAGACAGTTGAAGAAACATGAGGAGAATTACCACACGACTTGAGGCTTGCGACAGTCGTGTTTGCTCACGAAATATGGAACATTACTTATATGGTATTCAATCTTTACAGATCATAAAATTATCTTCCCGATATATTTTCACTTGAAAGAGTTAAACACAGGGCAAAGAAGATGGCTTGAGTTGATTAAGGACTACGGCGTACTATTGAGTACCATCCGGAAAAGCTAATGTCGTATGAATGCCTTAATTAAGCGACCGGAGAGTTCTTTGTCTCCACATGAGATCGGGTTATCTTCCGCTATTGGTGGATGTAGAGAGCTGGGAGGTGATATTGGAGGCGAGGATTTAGGAAGGCCTTGTTATCCACATTTTTATGTTGGGCCTTCACACTCCTAGTGGATGGATTCTAGTAGGGCGGTCAGCGGGATCACGAGATGATTAAGCAGGAAGAGATAGAAAAAGGAAAGCGAGTTTCAAATTAGAGATGACATGATAGTGAAAGGACCAGAGAATGTGCGTACGGAGAATGGTGGTGAAGAGACAGTATGGAAGAAGCATTCATGCACGTGTGTGCTTGTCATCGGTGAGTGACACCAAGATGTACAAGACTTTGAAAGAACGTGCGGTGAATGGGATGAAGAAAGAGATTACAGTTTGGTCTCCGGATGTCTAACGTCGGCGGTGGCGAGGCATCACGAAGGCGTGGGAAGATACAATTACTCCCTGATTGATATGGAAATGGGAGAAGATCATATGGATTTTGTGGCAGGTCTTCCAAGGACTTCGAGACAACATGATGCTATATGGGTGATGGTTGATCGATTAATGAAAGTGCATCTCATTTCTGCGCGATTAATGTTGAAGATTCTCTTGGCAGTTGTGATTGTGGATGAGATAGTGAGACTTCGTGGGGTTCAGGTTTCGATAGTTTCGGATCGAGACCCGGGTTCACATCTAGGTTTTGGCATAGTTTAAAAAACCTTTGGAATTTTCGCCTTCATTTGACACAACATTTCATCACTCGGATGGATGACCCATTCAGAGAAGGACCATTCGAACGTTAGAGGATATCTTTGGCGAAGAGCTTGTGTGATGGAATTCAAAGGGGAGTTGGGATACCTCATTGGCATTGATGGAGTTCGCCTACAACAACGCTGACTTCTCGGACGGTATAGAGATAGCTCATTTGAGGCAGTATGGTAGAAATGTAGGACTCAGGTGTCTTTGGGATGAGGTTGTGAAGACTGTAGGCCTTGAATTATGGTGCATATCACTTTAGAAAGTGAAAGTTGTTTGTGATAGCAAAAACAAGAGATGAAGGAAAGTTATGCGGACAAGCAGATCGTAGAGACACAATTCGAATGGGTGACGGTCTTTTGAAATTTCCCTTGGAAGGGTGTTTTGAGATTTGGGAGGCGAGGCAGATCAGGTCGAGATTTATAGGACCTTGTGATTATTGAAGCGAGTGAGTTGATAGCTTATGGGTTGATTACCCCAGGTTATCAAGTTCACACATTCCATGTCGTGTTAAGGAAGTACATCGGATCCTTCATGTCTTCGAAGGCGACCCGGTCTGCGACTAAGGAGAATCGACTTATGAGGAAACACACGTGCGCGGTGTAGATCGCAAAGGCAGGTGTTGAGGAGTAAGGTATTGCTGGTTGAGTCATGGAAGAATCGCTGGAGGGAGCGGCTACTTGGGAGGGCGACCCGGATGTGCCGTCGATTACCTCGATTATTTTCGAATGAGGTATTTCCTTTCCCTTTGAGTTTGTAGTTTGTTCATTTCGAGGAATGAAATGTTCAAAAGTAAGGGAGGAGTTTATGCTTGCCCCGTCCGGGAGGGTGTATGCGATGCGGGTAACCGTGGGGCACACATAGAGCACTAGGAGTCATCCTTGTAGTATTTTGGAAGAAATTGTGAAATGATAATTTATGGAACCCGGAATGTTGTAATAGAACAAGGGTAAAATCGTAATTGATCAAATAGGATATGAAAACCATATTTTGAGAAGATAAGATGCCAAAATAGAAATAACAAGAGTTGATGTGCAAATATTAAAGTGATTAAGGACTTATTTGCAATTAAGGGAATGTAAGACCCGAGAAATTCCAATTTATGGAAAAATGGCAAAATCGTAATTTTCATTACAAAATTGTAATTACGGTTAAAAATCCGTAATTAATTCTCTAGATCTCGGATGACGAAACGGAATGTACCGTCGGAATCGTATCAGCGAAGTATCTGGATTGCTGCGGTAAAATTCGTAATTTTACGACGATTATCGAGTCGACCTGCCGTTTTTCGAGACATCTCAGCGTTTGGTCTTAGTAAAACGTTTTGATGCGGCGAAAGTCACATATAACATGTAATCATGTACCATAAGTGGTATGGTAAATGATGAAATGGACCGGTCGGTAGTCGCTAGAAAATCAAATCACAGGAAAGGGTTATAATAGTAATAAGGAATTTGAATGTAAATCCTTTAGATGTGAAAATGAATAGTCTTCCGTCATTTTGTTAAATCAAAGACAAAACGTGGGAGCTCATTTGGGAGATCAGTAACTTTGGTTTGAGAGCTTTTAGAGAGAGAGAGTGTAGCCTACAAGATCGAGTGATCTCGGACGTTGGGTTCGGCGGGCAAGAAGGAAACGTTCTGTGGAGGCGAGACTCTGCGTGGACCCACGGTTCACGGTTTGACAAACCACCTGCTCAAAGTGGGATTTTCTGCTGCGTTTATTCCCATTTTGGGGTTTTCCACGTATTTCGGTTGGTTTGGGGCCGTGAGGCGGTTTGATGAATCCCGAAAACATGGGACGGGTATTAGAAATTCTTGGGGATTTTTCTCACGCCATCGTGGCCCTTGAGAGAAAGAAAATTGGTGGTTTGGGTGGTTTCAATCTGGAAATTTTGCATTAAAATGCATGCTTGATGAGAAAATGCGAGAATGGGTGTGATCGGTCCAAAACATGGGACAGATTATGAAAATATTTTGGACATTTACAGGACGATCCGGGTGAATGCCCAGAAACTGATGTGGGCTGTTCTATGGGAATTTATGCATTAAATTCATTTGGTGTAGTAGGAGACCCGAGGAATGGGTAGAGATCGGTTCCAAAGGTAAAGCGGGGTTGGACATGGGTGCCCGTGGGCGATAGCTAATAACTAATTCGGGTGATAAAACAGGTCCGGGTTTCTGTGTGAGAAATATACCGTAAAGATTAGTGTGTTTTGCGTGAAATTGTGTGAATTGAATGGCTTGGTATGTGTGGGGTGAATTTGGAGGATGGTTGATCAAAGTGTATTAGGTTAACGCTTGGTGTTAGCTTACAATGACTCCTGATTATATGAGAATTAGGTGTGTTGTGAAAGCCAGTGGTGATGATTATGATTTACTCAAGTGAGCCATGGGTGGGTGATGGTTGATATCATTGATTACATGCGTGTGGTGTAGTTGATTGAAAAATATGCATATTGACATATTGTGTAAATGATTTTGAAAATGGCATAATGCATTTTTCATATACCTTGGGTAACCTAAATTGGGGTGTGAGTGCATGACAGGTATTTTGTAAACGGATATGGTTGCGAAGGAATTTCCACCTTGAGGATGATATTAGGAGGTGGGTTAGGAGATGGAGCTGACGGATCTGTTCGGGATGAGGACCATGGCGTTTCGAGCTCACCCGACCCGATTAGCCTCGGAGGGCAGTCCGTATTTTCACAGAATACTTGGTGTATGTTTTCAAGAACAAGGATTTTGTTTGAAAATGATTATTTTCTCATACATGGCTTGGGCAAGTGTGAGTGAGTGGTGAAGGACCTTCGTGACATGGGGTGATCATGTAGACGCATTGAGTAGGATCATGTATTTACTTGAGTGTGTTTACTTTGAACACCTTTGCGCCCAGGTGGTGGTAGCCCATGGGTGGATTCTCCTCTTGTTTAGCTCACCGGGTGTGGGACCCCACTTTGTTCGGTCTGAGGGGCGCTCGAGAGGCGACTCATTTTGAGGTTGATTTTGAAGAAGCGGGTTTGTGGCTTGATGGTTTTGGACATAACATGTATTAGAATTGTAGATTTTAATATATGTTTGTATATAAAGTCATAATCAACTATTATGATGGGAATGGTGAAGAATAGTTATGATAATTGATTTTATGAGTATTGGTTTATGAGCAAAGGCATTTACTCATGTTGGGATTATATTGCATATATATTAAGTTGTTTAGGACAGGATATGCAGGTTTTGTAGTGGTGAGAGCTCCACAGCTAAAAGGAGACTACGCTCGATTTTCTAGTGGTGTCGGGTGAGCCCGACATCCACGCGCTATTCAGCAGGTTGACCAGGTGAGTCCAACGGACCCCGAGGTTTTGGGCGTCACGGGGAGAGATTGAGACTATAAATAGGAGGAGATGAGACAAACAAAAATCTCATTTGTTCTCCTTTGGGCTAGGGCTCACGTTTGAAGAAGAGGAAGGGGAGGAAGAAGAGAGGAGAAAGAAGTGGGAGGAGCCAAGGTATGTTTCATTTGGAATCATGTATATTTTGGATTTCTAGGGTTTTTGGTATATAGATTATTAACTTTGGACCTTTATATATAAGTTTCCATGGTTCTTGGGTTCTTGATCTGGTTCCTGAGCTAGGGTTTGGGGTTGTTTTGTGTTGTAGAAGTTGTTTGGATGAATTCCATGTTGGTTTTGAGGAATTGTTGCAAGGAGAATGTTGGGTTTTAAAGAAATCTTGTCAAATTTAATTAAAACCCTTGTTTTGTTTGTAATAGATTAAGTTATAGTCATCTAAATGAATTGAGTTACAATTGGTAAGAAGAACCATGGGAATGGGGCTACAAATGTATAGAAGAGACCAAGGCAAATTGTAGCTCTAAGGCTCCAAATACGTGGTTGGGTGAGCTCGTGGCTATTTGGTTATCTTCCCCATTTTTAGGTATTGTTGTAGTGTTTTGGCCATAAGTGGAGTTTCACTCATCCAAATTTAGTGATTAAAAATTCTGGGTAAAATAGAATTCTAGGGGAATAAGTTATCTGAAGGAAGTGTAAGCAAATTGTAACCCCAAAGTACCCAGAAATTTGTCAAGTGTATATTGCAAGTGTTATGCCAAATTGAGTAATATAGATGTAAATACAATAACTTGAGTTTTGGTGATCCAAATTGGGTGATTCAATTGGAGGAAGAAACAAAAACCATAGCTTAAAATTAGTAGAAGAAACAATTTCCAAATTTATGGGTTAGACCACAGAGTAAAGGAAGATATGGTAATTCGGTGAGCTAACCAATTTGGCATTAAAAAATGATGTAAGTTGTGTTATGTGGTTGAGAGCCTTGGAAGAAGAATTTTAAGTGAAAATGTAAAAGAGATGTCATTGGATATATAAAGTCTAGGGTGTTTCATGAACACGAACCTCGTTTGAATAATTTTTGGGTAATAAATTCAGTATTGTTGGAAAAGGTTTACCAAAATAAGTGATTTGTTTTTTGTTAGGAACTTTTGGTACTCAAGGGAGGGTAAATTTGTTCATTTGGTTTTATATAGATGTTGTGACCCTAAAGTGACTAGTGTGAAGTGCGTTAAGTTTTTTAAGCTATCTGAGACGATTAATGTTTTGTGTATTCGTTTAGTGTGTGTAAATTAAGCAATGCGGGAAAGTTGTGGAGTTGTGCTCAAGTTTTGGTAAACAAAGGTGAGTGTTCTAAACCTATTTTCAAATACTAGTGTATTATTATTATAAAAGCGTTTCTGTTGGTATTTGTGGTTTTGATTATGTAACCATATTTTAAAAAGCAGCAATGAGTTTACTTAGTAGCAATGATATCATGGCATTTAAAGAGACCGTGCACGTCTTGGGTATATAGGGTTACTTGCGTTAACTAAATTATGGTGATGGAGACCCCGGATCAATTCCTTATATTTCTATACCACGGAAGGGAATTGACGCTTCCACCAGGTGATGCTGACCCAAGTCGACCACGGCGCGATCGATGCCAGACTCGTGTTCACTAAGTACAACAAAGCGAGGGAAAAGGCCTCCGGTGGTTGATGATGATTTTAAGCATATTTTATACGATTTGAAATCGTCAACCAGCTGGTGCGGTTGAGCCCGGCTCGTGTTTGTTTAAAGCAAGCGGTTGAGCAGATCCAGTTTTTAATATGGCGGTTGAGCCCGGGCTCCGTGAATTGTTATTTTAAACAAGCGGTTGAGCCAGTCAGTTTTGATTTTAAAACAAGCGGTTGAGCCCAGGCTCCCGTGTTTATAAAAAGTTTTATAAACTTTTAAAACATGAGATTTGAGAAAAGTTTTATAAACTTTTAAAGCAAAGCAAAGCAAAGCAAGCAAGCAAGTTTGAAAAGTTTTATAAACTTTTAAAAGCAAGCAAGTACATAAAGTTTTAAACTTTAAGAAGTAAGCGTGACAAGGTTTTCTAGAAAATATCCGTAAAGAGAGTTTACAGTTTTGGATGTTTTTCGAAAAGCAAACATTTTATAAAACATACCTCAGGCTCGTTTATAGCTCATTATTTTCTGTTTAAAAAACTATTTTCGAATGCAGGTATGTGTGAATATTTGGGTGAGCATAGTAGGATTCTCATGACTTTATATCGGTCTTGTAGTGTAATAATCTTGTGAAATACTTTGAATTTGTATAATGGAGCATATGTATGTACATGAGTGTAGTTTTGTGAAAATGTGTGTACTTTGAGGCTCTTTTGAAGGATATTCTTTGGTTGCCATGTTAGGAAAAGTGTAAATTGTGTATCTGAGGTTGAATATGTCCTTTATCAGGCTGATATCTTTCGAGATTTTCAAAATCATAAGTTGAAAAGAAAAATTTTATACGGAGATTACCGACCAGCCGGCTTAGAATTTCTAATTGGGGTTACGGCTGGGTTTACGTGGGTGTAACACACCACAGCTAGTAGGGGTGGGGTGTGTAGTCCATGGACGATGTCGGAGAATCTAGAGAAGTGAGCTTAAGCTCTAAAATCTCTCTCACATGCGGTTTGTTCTCCTTCCTCTCCTTCCCTTCTCCCAACCAACTTGGTCAAGATGGGGTTAAGAGGACTTGTCCCCTCACTTGCCATTTGTCACATTCCCATTGGTTCCTTAGATTTCACTTATCCTCTTATCCATCTACCATTGATTTCCCTCCAATGACATGATGCCACAGGTCACCTATGGCCCACACTTGAGTTCATGGTTTGACTCATCCTATACTTGACACGTGGCACATTGTGAGTCACTCATCTCATGCCAAGTGTCCCATACTACTCTCGGCGCCTCGAAAAGCGTGGAAATTCATTTATCTCAAAATTCAATAAATTCAGCGTGGTAGCTGAGGGAGTTTGTGAGGCGATTTGTGGTGAGAATCCGTTTCGCGTCAAGAATCTAGAAAAAGTCGGTTTAAGTAAAAATGACCATTTTATCATTTTTCGAAAATTAAATTTTTTAAAGTGCTGTAATAATACTTCTCATGCGCTCGCATGCCTTGTCGTGACATAGAATCTCACTCCTTAGCAGTCTACGTGGCGATGAAAAAATCGTAGTGGCATAAACATATGTAAGCTACTAGAAATCCCGGCTAAGACCAAACCTGTCGTGAAACCCTCTGTCACTACGTGCCTAGGACCCTATCGCAACATAGAGAACCATGTTGCGACAATTTCCATTGGTTAAACCTGAGAACTATGTCGCGACATAGGGAACCCCTGTTGTGACTAGGAAACCCCTGTCGCGACTAGGAAACCCCTATCGGGACCTAAACATGCAATTGCCTATTTTTAGGCCTTTCATGCACCCCCGCTCTCTCTTAAATGCAATAAATTCCTCACTATTTGCCTCTATATATCTAATATCTGCGAATGGTACTAATCTAGGAAACTTTCCAACACTTTAATGGGCCAAATAAAAAAGAAGAGTTTTTATTACAAACTGCCTCACATACATACAAAGCTAGATATTCTATCAGGAGAATTCTGAGAACAGAAAATAACAAGCCAGATCTGGCCTTCTTCCCACTCACTACTATAGTCTCGGATGAGTTTCTTCACTGATGGACCTCGGGATTTAGATTCTCTTCAGGTGGGGCCTCCCAGTGCATGGGTTCCTCGACTCCGTTACCTATAGGAAGTAAAATCTGAAAGGGTCATATATAGGGGTGAGCCTGAAGCATTGTAGAATCACTCCCAAACTCGAACAAGGTTTAGAAAATATGGAAAACGGCTGGTCTCATTTTATTTTAACATAACATAGACACACAATTTGACATAAAACAATGACATTTCAAACTAATCTCAGGTTTATGTAAAAACAATAACTAAATGAATAAATGAGCACCGCGTAAAAAGAAATAATAATCGGTTTCACCATAAACAATTCCCAACAAGTCTTTTGGGCATGTGGCATACTTAACGGTAACCTCCACCCTCGCCATGTTATTTTTGTTTCTCAAGCATCCTTAAAGGAACCTCTTGAGAAGGGATTGAGCATCCTTATAAGGAACCTCTCACTCATCATGGTAGTGGTTCCCAAGCATCCTTACCGGGAACCTCTTGAGGATAAATTGAGCATCCTTACAAGGAACCTCTCACTCTTCACGGTAGTGTTTCCTAAGCATCCTTACTGGGAACCTGCGGGAGATGAATTGAGCATCCCCTGAGACCTCACTGCCGCAGTGGTGCTTCCTAAGCATCCTTAGGGAACATAACGAGGTGAGCATCTTTCTGAAGAGACCTCTCCCTTATATTCATTCCAACAACCATACAGAACATATCTACCAACAAGCCATTACCCTTATAATGATTCATAAATCTAGTTTACAAGCCATTCTTCCAAAAATCAACAAATCCATTATGAGGAAATTTCAATAAACAATTAGGAAAGTACAAGAGATCGTAACTACTTTATTTTACTACTCAACACAAATCACTATGATTTAGAAATCAATAAAAAAAGAAACACATTCAAGAAGAAAATCCATCATTCTCAAATACTAGGATTTTTAAGCTGATGAAAGGGATTTCATGGGTATTCAACCATAACTTTGTTTAAACATGTAATCTTTGAAAAAAGACTAAGAGATAATGATTTCCTAGCATAAATATACGACATTGATAGTCCAAAACATACATATATAAATACCCTAGCCTCAATGTAAGTGAATGAGGAAAACCTACCTTAAATCATACAGTTTGTATAGTCTTGAACTTTGATCTTGAATTTACCATAAATCTCTTGTTTGCCCTTATTTATTCTCTCTAATGATTTCTGGGGTTCCATGGGGTGTGGAATTGCAGGAGGTGGAGTGAAAGAAATGAGGAAAATGGGTGAAAATGGGTTTTAAGAGTGGCCCGTTTCACTGTTCATGGAGATGTTTTGGTTTTCTCAAATACGGTTTTGCCCACTGATCTGATTTGATCTGTGACTACCTTAGTTTTGTGATTCAGTTCATTTTACTGTTATTTTAACCTAAAAACATTTATTTTTATGATTTATTTAAAACTAAAAAAATAATAAATAAATAAATTTACACTCAAAACATTAAAATTACTACCCAAGGCACCTCACAGTACAGATTTTTGGTCAACTTCGGAGAATAAATTGATTTGACTAAGGTATTTCGAGTATGTGTGAACAATATGGTTGGAAAGGTATACGAGTTAGGGTTCTAACGAAATAACGGTCTATAACGTCATTTGGTTTCAACAAGAGTTAGGATCAAATAAGGTGAAAGGTGATACCCTTATTTGCTTGGTTCTTCTATACTTATTATTCTTATAATTTGATTTAGGATGTAATTGTAGTCGTTAAATGCAGAATGAATCTAATTGGACGATGGTTGATAATTTAGACATGTGGGGGTTTACAGTAACACATTAAGAATGATTGTGTTATTATAATGAAATATGTTGTAGTGACTAAAAGATGATTGTGTTACGTGAGATAAATTTCTTTCAAAGTATAAAATAAATAAATGATTTTCATTAATCAATTCATTAAGAACATTTCGTCATTATAAAGAAAATGCATACTTTTATTAATTTAGTGTAGAAAATACATTCGCGTTAATATAAATGAGTGACTTATTTTCATCATATTTGATGATATGATGCACCTTTACATCATTCCCCAATTATTAAATATACTTGAGGCCTACCAAAAGGTTTAGTACATATATTTTCAAAATAGAACATGGCCCACAGCGAGGGGACAATTCAAATTTTGGTTTGAAAGTTCTTCTGCCAAAGATCTTCAGTCATCTGATCTTGTTTCCTTCCCATATGAGCCTCTTGAAAATTTTTTTAACTGCATGACCAGCATGTGGTGGAAGACTCTCGGTGGACTTAATCAAAGGAAATGATTTTATGTGTTGGGTTTAGAATTGAAAAAATATATATTCGTCCACAGTGTTCCATAAGAATATGTCTACTTCAAAGTTCAAGTTTGATAAAGATTTAAAGGTTTAAACGTGAAGTCCACAGAAGTCGGGACTATGTTTGGAATGAAACTTGGTTCCACCAATAAAGTTCTAGATAACCAGAGCCTAAGGTAGCTGGAAGAAAGAAATTGAAGAGGTTAGGACTTCTGCGGATCCTATAAATAATAGCTGGTAAAAAAATTCACGTGGAGATAATCTCTTGGATATGAAGTTGGAACACAAATAGCACTCCGATCTAAGAAAGTGCGTGATGCCTTGGGGTTCGTTGGTATCACGTCGGCCCGTGGGCTTTTGTGGATATCTCGAGTAGCCCGTCTGTGTTGTGTGTACATTTTCCTAAAAATCACATTTCTAAAAATCAGTTTAATTCTTTTAAATGAGAATTAACTTAATTTAGAATCAAATAATTAATTTGATTTTGAATTTAAAAATAATCTTAATTGTGATTTAAAAGAAATTGAATTCGATTTTAGAAAATTTGAGTTATTACTTTAAAATGAACAATTTACTACCTTATAACTAAAGAAGTGTATTAAAATACTTTAAAAAAATGACAATCACGAATAAAGAATTTTGTAAAATTAATTTCAATTTTGAATGTAAAAAAAAAAAAGATTCTTGAGGTTTTTTATTAAATTTTGAAATATCACTATTAGAATTGTGAATTTTAAACTACTATTTATGTAATTAAAATATATTTTTTTTAACTCAAAATCAACTTACAAAAACTAATGTTCAATGCAATTTGCTAAGCTTAAAATTTACTTTTATTTGTTAAATAATGAATTTTAAATTTTAAAATTCAGATTTTATAATTTTAATTCATTTAAAAAAATTCCAACAATTATCATTTAATTTTAAAATTGAAATTCATGTCTAAAACTAAAAATTAAAATTTATTCATTATGCGAATTTATTTTCTCAATTATCATTGTTGTGGTATTGTGATTTAGGGATATCAAAGCTAAGTGTTATTAAATGAAAGTATATATATTTAAAAATAAACTTTTTAGTTTTAGGATATAAATGACAAAGTGGTGAAAGTTAAGATTTAAATTGTTATTTTCCCTAAATAAATTGATATTAAAGCCCCTTTCAAATAATTTTTAATAAGAAAAGCAGATAAATGAATTTGAATAAAAAATCTTTGGTATCTCATACTAGTCAATTGAAATCTAAGCTTGGTTATTTACTACATGTTTCTTGGTCCCCATAATGTGGAATTAGGGAGCATCAAAGCGCAGGACCACACATGAGACAAATAGAAAATTGGATAGATACATGTCCTTGCGAGGAAGTCGCTAAGACTCTTAAGATAATTGATGATTTTGATGTCTGCTTAATCTTTTGATTGGTCGACTATTTGGTAGAGTCTTATAAAGTAATTGGAAGGAAAGAAAATCCACCATTAGCACTATAGAAGTTAGTACCAAAAAAAAAAAAGAAAAACAAAAACAATAGGAGCCAGTAATATATGATAGCATTGAAACTCAATATGTAATCAAATAATCAAAGGCTAATTTTTTTTATATATATGGACTTTACTCAACCAATAGTACTTTTTTTTATACAACACCATAATACTTGCAAATTTGGAATTATAAAAGAATGATGTTAACGTTGCACCATATCACAAATTAAATATAATGAAAGTATAAAACTCAGCTACGCTAGTGTGATTAGTGAAATGTATTGTCTATATAAAATAAATAAAACCATGCACTTTCCCCCTATTAAGATGAAATTGTCCTTAATGAGTTGACCAATGGAACCCATTTATTTAACACTTACGAGAGAAAAATTCATTCTTAATATAACAGTTATTACACTAATGCAACACAATCATCCTTAATGCATTACAACTATTATACTAATGTAACACAATTATCCTTAATGTAATATAGTTATTACACTAATGCCAACACGTAGAATGATTGTGTTACATTAATGAATGAACCAGTGATACATTAAAAAGATATTGCATTACATTAAGGATTAATTTATTTCCTAAGTATCAAATAAATGGGGCCCATTAATCAATTCATTAAGGGCAATTTCGTCTTAATAAAAATAAAATGCATACATTTTATTAATTTAGTGTAGAAAATACATTTCACATTAATATGGGTGAATGAACTTCTATTTTCATTATATTTGATGATAAGATGCACCTTTACATCGTTCCCCGATTATTAAATATAAGTACATATATTTCAAAATAGAACATATTACGACGAAGAAGACAATCCAAATTTTGGTTTGGAAGTTCTTCTAACCCCGAAGATATTGATCATCTAGGTCTTGTTTCATCCCACACATATGACTGCTAATTTTTTTCTTTCACAAGCCAAAAAGTATGTGGTGGAAGATTGTCGGTGGAATTAATCAAAGGAAATGATTTTATGTGTTGGGTTTAGAATTGACACAATATATCTTATGTGAAACCCCGAGAAAACCTAATTTTCTAAAAAAGGGCAAAATGGTAATTTTGGTCAAAATCCAGAATTTTTCTAGATATCGGATGATGAAATGAACTTCACCGTTGGAATCGTCTCGTGAAATCTAGCTACCACATTGAATTTCGTTGAATTCCGAGACAGTCGGAATTTGCAGTTTTGAGGCAAGGTAGTGTGAGAGACACTGGCACATTTGAGTAACTCAAAGTATGCCACGTCAATGCCAGTGCGAAATAGTCAAGCGGAATGAACTGAAGTGTCTGGGGCCTACATGCTGGGTGACATGTGGCATCTCCTAATTGGATAGAAATCCAAAGTAAGTGAAATCCAAAGTAGGTGAGTAAAGTGGATAAGGAATCCTATTAACCGATGAAAATTGGACATGTGGCAAGTGAGGGGACAAAAGGAGAGCTTTCTTCTCCATTTTTGGCTGAATCCAGCAGTGGGTAGAGGGGAGAGCAGATTTTGAAAAAATGGAGGGTTTTTAGAGAGAGAAAGTGCAACTTCTCTCTAGATTTCCCGGCTTTCAAACCCTTGGTTCTCGTCGGGCCAAGAAGCAAAGTTGTTCTATGCGGCAAGGGCTACACGTGGGCACTGGTTTTGGTGAGTTTCGACAACTCCAAGGTAGGGGGTCTTCTCCTACTCGGTTATTTCGACACCCAAGTCTTGTAAATGATTTGGAGCGTTTGAGGCCGTGAATGGTCGTTTGGTCGGTCCCAAAACTTGGGACTAAATTGTTGGGATTTTTGGGAGCCGTTTTGGACAGTCCACGGACTGTTTGGGTGGTTTGTGTGATAATTTATGCAATAAATTATGGTTTGGAGTGTATTGGGCGGAAGTAGCCGTAGTTTCAGTTCCACAAAAGTGGAACCCGATGTTTATTGAAGAGTACACGAATAGCCCGCGCCCGGTGTGAATTTGTTAATAAATGATCGGATTAGTTGGACAAAATGGTCCATGTGAAAATTGCTTGTGTGTTGTTTGCTTGACACTTGAGGAGCATGAGCGATATGTGAAGGATAATAAAACTATAATTGTTGAATTAAATGAGCTTAAAATGTGTATTGGAAAATAGAGATTGTACATGCTAATTGATGTGTTAACATGGATGTTTGAATTATATGAAATATAATTATGTGTGAGCCATTGGAAGTTGAATTGTTATTTAGCTCATGTGAGCTAATTTTTATGCTCTTGCCATGAATAAATAACATGTGGTATGTATGTGAATTTTGTCGGTATATGCATGATTGATATATTGGCATGTGTTGGATGAGAATGGCATAATGCATTTCATATGCACACGAGTATAGAAAGTGGTGTGATTGCATGGCATAAAGAAAGAAAAATGGAAAATGGTTGTGAAAGGAATTTCAAGGGATTTTTAGAAAATTTGCCTTGGAGAGAGTTGTCAACGGTTCATCTCGGAGGCGACCCATGTCTGTTTAGAAGAAATTACCCGGCAATTACTTTCGAAGGGTAGTCGATATATTTCAGAAACTTCGATGATACGTTTCAAGAATAAAAATCTTTTGTTTTGAAAACTATGTTTTTCTCGCATTTGGCTTAGGCATGCGTGAGGGAGTCGGTGAGGACTCGAGACATGGGATTAGGCATGTAGACATTCAAGTAGGATCATGTATTTGCTTGAATGTGTTTATGTTGAATCATTGCATGTGCACTTAGGTGGGGAGTAACCCATGTAGGATAATTCAACTACTGGGCATTGCTCACCCTGTCGAGGGAACATTATTTCAGGTATAGGGAGTGTTCGGGAAGATGGAGCTCATTAAAGGCCGATTTGAGAAGAAAGCCGACATGTGGCTTTGGCATTCATTTTGTAAAACATGTATTAGAATTCTAAATTTTAATATATGTTGTAATGCCGATGTTGACACACCCACCCCCACCCCCTACAGTGTGGTGTGTAGGCCCTCCATGGCTTCTAGTCGATTTTCTAACTTGGCCCAGAAACTCTTTAATGAAGCGAGAAGCCGTATTCTTGCTAAGCCTCTATAAAAAATTTTCTTTTATTTATAACTTCAGGATTTGGAAAAATCTTAGCGACGGAGAAAAACCTCTCGGCGGCATGTGGTGCATATAGTATAATTCAAATCCACGCCACATAATTTACACTATATCTAATTATGGCAACTTGACATACCAACACATTCTCACAAGACTATACTATGTACATACATATGTTTCGTATACAAATTCAAAGTATGTTCAACACAAAATATAATTGTCTGGCAGCCTTTATTTAGATGTCGGACCTATTGATGCTTGTTGTCTTTCCCAGTCTTGCCATTACTGTACTGGAAATAGTTTTAAATGTGGAAAATAATAATTCTACTTGAGCTCAGTGAGTGTATTATCTTTCTCTAAAAGGTTTTACTTTTTAGGAAAGCATTTCAAAATGTAAAACTCTCTTTAAATATTTTCCGGGGAAGCTTTCCCCCTTTGCTTATGCTTTAAAGTTTTCTAAAACTTTTCTTTGTAACACTACTTTTGTACTTGCTTGCTTTTAAAAGTTTATAAAGCATTAATACTTGCTTGCCTTTCCTTTTACTTTTCTTTAAAAGCTTATAAACTCTCTGTTCTTTGCTTAGAGTTTATAAAACTTCTGGAATTTTCTTGCTTACTTGCTTTATCATGACATTTGAAAAGTTTCTTAAACCTTTCCTTTGCTTTAAAGTTTCTCAAAACTTTTTCATAAAAGCGGGAGCTTGGGCTCAACGCGTACTTTGGAAAATAAAGCGGGAGCCTGAACCAGCGGTTTCCTTTTAAATCCGCGGGGCTTGGATCGACTAATCGTTTGAAATCCGCGGGAGCTGGGCTCGACCGTTTACTTTAAAACTCACGGAAGCACGGGCGACCTTCGTGAACCAATGGTTGATTTTTCGCGCATATCATGCCATAAAACATCAACCAGAGGCCTTCTTTTGCTTGCGTACCCTAGTGAACCACGGAAGCACGTGCATCGGCCAGTGCGGTCAGAGGACGTGTCCAGCGTCACCTTTTCAGTAAATATGGTGGAGATTGACCTCATGTATCCACCGCGAATAGTTAGAGCTTATAACCTTATATACTCACATGCGTGCCGGTCTCCTTTTAAATGCATGATGACCTAATTTCTTGACAGGCAAAACTGTCATGTATGAGATCTGGCACACCACGCCAGTGCGTCTGGAGCCACCTCGGCCGGTTTGCTTGCTTAGAACTAGGGAAGACTTTGTTTATAAATATTCTTTTTGCCTTGCTCTTTGAAAAATTGTTTTACAATTTAAAACCATTTAACGCACTTGAAAAAATGGTTTTACCTTGCTAAAACCAATGCTTGCTTTTTAAAATGGTTTAACTGGCTCATTTTAGCACTTTCTGTTCATTCTTGCTTCTTGAAAATGGTTTGCAATCAAACCATGAAGCTGATTAATAAAAACCGAGTTTATAATAATAATAATACACTAGTATTTGGAAAATGAGTTTTGGTACTCACCTCGCACTTCTTGAAACATGTTCACTACTTTTCCTTTTCTTTTTTAACCTACACACTCAATAGAATCGACATGAAATTCTGTGCCTATGTATCAGTATAAACTTAACGTACTTCTTAGACTTAATCACGCTCAACAAATATTGTGGCCAGGCGGCAGTGCGCCCCTACGTTTTGATCGAGTCCCATCTTATTTGAACCTATCTGCCAATCATTGGGTTCTAAACTAGCAGTGTGCAATTCGGGCTTAATTACACAAAAACATAGCATTAGGCATTTGGGCACACATGTCTTGGTACACCACTGGACATGTACACCATGCACATGTTGCATTACATTGGCATGTACCGGTACATGTTGGACAATACGGTACATGTTGGCTATTCAGTGGGTGTACCGGTACACCTTGTACATCTGCCCAGTGCACCTTAGAAGTACTTGATTTTGCTATTTTTGCCACCTTTGCTACCAATTAACTTCATACAACTTCTATAATTCATAACACCTCAAGAATTTACATGGAATTCATCTCAAAACAACTCCAAAATACTTGAATTGGTGCTTTGGAACCTCAAACCACAAAACCCTAGGTGAAAATCCAAGGCACTCAACTGGAGTCACCAATTCTTTTTTAAAACCATAAACCATGGATTCATGGTTATTTTCCACCAATTGGGGTTTTACTCTCATAACCCCAACAATTCAAAGGTTTATGTGATTTTTCCACAAAACCTAGACCAAAGGAGCAACTAATCTCCATACCAAAGTCCTAGGAATCCAAATACACTTGATTCTAAGACAAACATACCTTGATCTTCTTCTCCTCCTCCTTCTTCCTTCTCCTCTTCCTCTCCTTTATACTCTTCTCTCCCAAGCGTGGAGCCCCTAACCTTTTTGGAGACCAAAATAAGATGTTGTTTGTCTCCCATTTATAATTTCAAGTCTCTTCTAATTACAAATTGAAGTCCTTAAATCTCCCGATAATTTTAAGATCAACTTTTTGTTATTTACTCTGTGCATATCTACTTGTTTTATATGACTTATGTCCTTTACAGTCAATTTAATTTTACCCTTACTAGCACCAAAATTCGGGTTCCATAATTTATCATTTCGTATTTTCATCTCAAAATATTACAATGTGACACTTGACCTCTTATACACCTAAATAACTTGTCTTGTATTGTCACACTCTCGGGACGGGGTGTGTTAGGATGTAATCAACTCTTGAACTATTATAATATATAGTTGGTTGGATTTTGTGAGTGTGTGATGTGGACTAAAGTGTATTTTATTCATCTCTGTATGGGTCGTGACATGAGACTCTGAGGTTTAAGCGGGTTGGCGGGTTGTCAACGGACCCTTGGGATCCCAGGCGTCCATCTTAGTCATAGTGTTCCATAAGAATGTCTGCCCGAAGTTCAATTTTGATAAAGATTTGGGTTTAACATGAAGTCCTAGAGAGTCGAGACTTTGTTTGAACTAACTTGGGACACCGATAAGTTATAGACTCTCTTAGAGCACTAGGTGTTTGTGACACCCAGGAGGTGCTTTATATTTTCCCACAGGTAACCTACAATAGCTATATAATGAACTCATTCACGCATACTCCACGTGTCACTCAATTATCAAGCAATGACACATAACGATCACCTCGTTAGAGACTCAAATTATTGGTGCACTTGGTGCAATGAGTCAACTTTTCAAAAACTGTGGGCTGAAATCCATCTGAAGAAATTGGTTAGATTCTGGAGGCTCAGAGTGCTTTCCATAGGTCAGAGCGGCATAAAAACGGACTTGAACGAGGAAGTTACATAGTGGGTCAAAGTTTGCGTGCCGAGGCTCATTCCTAGACGAGGTGGGCTCGGCCAGGTGCTCGGCAAAAGGGTCAGCTCGGCTGTATTTGAGCACCAAATTTCTGTCCCACAGGCATGTGGTGGATATCAGTCAAAGAGTCACTGCGGTCTACAAGAACACCTGAAAAGCGGACTTGGACGGGAAGTTATGGTCACATCAGAAGTTGGCTCTTCACGCAAGCGATGGCCGACAATGCAAATTAAGCAATTACCTGCATCTTTCATCACTTTTACGAACTACAATGAGCTCGATTGTATTGATCATATATGTGGATGGGTCACGAACTCAAAGGGTTTCAGAGTCCACGTGAGCGGCTTCCCGAAATGGACTTCGGGCTGAAGAAAGTTATGGTCGTCCGAGTTGGCATTGCCAACTCTCATTCCACTGTCTTGAGCTCGACCGGAAGGCCCATCCAAAGAGGTCGACTCGGCCTCACATCTTCATCACTTCTTGGGGTTACACACGACTCATCTGCGAGCTTGGCATTTCACCCAGGCTCATCCTTCTGTGGGCTCGGCCTTCTGACTCATCCTGTGACCTTTCGGCCACCATCTCTGGCGCATCCAGCAGGCTTGGCCGGAAGGGTCGGTTCTACCCAAGAGGTCCTTCGGCCTCACCCCCGGCGCGCTCATCTGCCGAGGTTGGCTACATACATCGCCATCCTGGCTGAGCTCGACCATACCACAGCTCATCCTGTTTCGGCCCACACAGGCTGTTACGGCTCATCTCTTAAACCCTTGGTAAAGGCCATAACTTGAAATTGTGAGGTCATTGGGTGATTCGAAAGCCTAATGTCACCAAGTTCTTAGGTAAGAGCTACAGCCAATTTCATGCTAGTTCAAATTCTCTCACTTTTCCCAACCTGCGAAAATCAACCTCAAGGCTGATCATCCATGGGATTGAAAGCAGGGCCTTATTCCCACACGGCTGCCTATCACTAGTGAGCTGGCCTACACTCAGCTCTCATCCACCCATTTGGCAGAAGGATTAATCATCTAAAACTTGGGCCATAAGGAGGTCAGCTCTGCCCGAGAGGTCAGCTAGGCAACCGGAGAAGAGGTCGGTTCGGCGGAAGAGGCTCGGCCGTGCATTTAACCCTCTCAGACCGTTTCGGCTAAAGGTCCATATCTTGAATTTGTAGAACCCGTTCTGGGTGATTTAAAAGCCTACATCAAGCTTACTGATGGGGCTACAATATACCAGAAGGCAACAGGGCCAAATTTCCTTTACTTCCCAACAAAAAATCAGTCTTAAAGTTCGGCTAATACATAAGATCGAAATAGAGCAACTTCCTATGGTTCAGATGCAACCCAACATCCCCTTAAGGCAATTACAACACCAAATTGTATTAAACATATAATCTATGAGTTTAATTACCAATTTATTTACATCACAAGTACAAAATTTGATATGATTCGAGTTTAAAACAAAAACTTGGTTTTCTACCCAGAAATTTTACAAAGAACACAATAAGCCATCTTAGATCTTCCTCTCAACTAAGACCTCATGAAGTGCCTTCTCTTGGTGTACTTTCGATTTTTGAAAATATTTTCCCTAGCGGGGTGAGCTATGCCAGTAGAAAAGAGTCTCTACAAGGGCTACTCTCCACTTAGAAGTGCATGCAGTAGCGCAATCCATAAAATCATTCACACACACTCATATAAAATATGCATATCTATATGAATGTCTGTATAAATGCCCGGTCATAAAACTTTCTCTCATACATGCAATTTGCCATGTATGAAAACTATTTCAAAATAAAAACTTTTGTTTTGAACAGCCTACGATATCGACAACCCTCTGAATATTTTACACACTTGGACAACCCTTCGAATAGTAAACCACTAGACAACCTCTGAGTATCAAACCACTAGACCATCTCCGAGAACCCCTTATTGGACAACCCTTCGATATAGTTCATTGGACAAACCTCTGATATAATTTATTGGACAACCCGCCGATATAATTTATTGGACAACCCTCTGAATCACTGTTACTGGACAACCCTCCGAATACCCATTTTATTCATGCACTCACACCCGATTCACGCGATGACCCCGTGCACATGCAATGATAATGTCCTTTGCATAATGTCTCATGTTACATGCATGATGGAAGCATACAACACTCATAATACATGCTTCACACCCAAGCATCATGTTGTATATAACAAACATACATATATTGGCATCATTTTCTCCACACAATACGCATGTTATTCAAGCAAGCAATAACACACAAAAGCGGATTTCAATCTCAAACTGAAAACCGCATGCACGGTACACAACCAAGATCATCCTACTTAGATTCCAAACTACAGTACAACAATCAGTTCCAGAACTGCAATTCTGAAAACTACACAGACCTAGAAACCGGTCCCAAACAACAACAATTTATATTGAAATTATTCTTTAAACCAGCCCAGCTCTCGGGCTAGCGTCATAACCATTTCGCGAAATCTTAAACAAAGACAACGGTGGAGAAATTCCCTACCTCTCTGAAGTGCGAATCCGTTCCTTCTTTGCCAACTCCTCTATTTGTTAATGGGAAGGCGCAGTTCTCTTTCCTTTCCGTTGTCTTTCTTCTTTCTTTCTTTTTTTTTCTCTTTTTCTTCTCCTCTTTTCTTTTTCCCTTTTTCTCTCCTCACTCACGAACAAATTTCTTTAGATTGGAGAATACTTCCTAGGTGTGAAACACACTCTTCCTTCTCTCCTCGACACATAGCATTCCCATGTCATTCATGCCCACTTTTACCGCATATCCTCTCATGAAAAATGAAGTGTGACACTTAGCTTCCACCCAGTGCCAAGTGTCCTCTCCGCCGATTTTAACATGGCATGCATCATACCACATGTCGCCCTCATTCATCAGTTAGTCTGTAGGAAATACGTGCAATTCCGACCTTTTCGAATTCGTGATCGACTATGTACCTAGATTTGCGAGACGAACTCAGCGTAGTATGACCGCGTCGTCATCAGAGATCTAAGAGAAATTCAGTTCTGACCGTGTCTATCATTTTTTACTTTATGTCAGGAGTCTCACGTGGAAGGAAGAAGAAGTTGAAGAGGCTAGGACTTCTTTGGATCCTATAAATAATGTTAAAGGTAAAAAAATCCACCTAGGAGATAATCTCTTGAATGAAGTTGGAACACAAACAATACTCCAATCTAAAGAAGAATTATTGTGATGCCCCATAACCCAATCTAAACAATACTCCAATCTAAAGAAGAATTATTGTGATGCCCCATAGTAACACGGCGGGGTTCGTTGACTGACCGTCGACCAGCGGAAGCTTGTGGATATCGGGTAACCCGATACCACCGCACGATTAATATCCCATTTTAAAAATCCATTTGTTCTTTTAAATAGAAGTTAAAACTTAATTTGAATCAAATAATTAATTTGATTTTGAGAATTTAAAGCAAATTTTAATTGTGATTTAAAAAGAATTGAATTTGGATTTTAGAAATTTTTGGTGTTAACTTTAAAATGAACAGTTTACTCTTTTATAACTAAAAGTGTATTAAAAAACTTTTAAATGACAATCTTGAATCAAATTTCGAAAAAATAATCTCAATTTTGAAAAATAAAAAAAGAAGATTCTTTAGTTTTTATTACAATTTGAAATATGTTTAAATTGTGAATTTTAAAATTACTAATTTGTATAATTAAAATATATTTTTTAACTCATAAAAATCAAATTGTCTTTCAAAACAATCATTCCATGCAATTGCTAAACTTAAATTTTACTTTTTTTAATTTCATTAAATAATGAATTTTAAATTTAGAATGTAAATTCAGATTTGATACAATTTAATTCAATATTTAAAAAAATTTGACAATTATTAACCCACCCAATTTTAAATTAAAATTTCATATTTTCTGAAAACCTAAAAACTCAAATTTCTTTATTTATTCATTATGCAATTTATTTTCTCAATTATGTCATTGATAGTATTGTGGTTAGGGATATCAAAGCTAGAAGTGCTATTAAAAGAAACCATAGTATGTATGTTAAAATAAAACTTTTTTAGTTTAGAGAATAAATGAGAAAGTAATTGAAAGTTAAGATTTAAGTATTTTTTCCCTAAATAAATTGATATTAAAACTACTCTAAATAATTTTTAACAAAGAAAAACAAATAAAATGAATTTGAATAAAAATCTTTGGTATCTCATACTAGTCAATTGAGGAAATCATAGCTTGGTTATTCACTACATGTTTTCTTGATCCCCATAATGGAATTATGAAGCATCCAAGCGGGACCACATGAGACAAATGAGGTGGATAGATACATGTCCTTCACGAGGGAAATTAAACTAAGTGTTCTAAGATAATTCGATGATTTTGGTATGCATACTTTGATATATAAAGTAGTGGAAAGAATCCACCACCAACTATGAGATTGTGCCCTAAAAAAAAAAAAAAAAAAAAAAAAACAATAGGGTCTTGAGTAATATATGATAGCATTGAAGCTTCAGTATGTAATCAAATAATCAAAGAGCTAATTTTTTTTTTATATATATGGACTTTACTCAACCAATAATACTTTTATACATTGCCTTAATACTTAGAATTTGGAATTATAAAAAGAATGATATAGCGATTGCACCCATATCACCAAATTAAATATAATGAAAATTCAACTCGCCCATATTAGTGTGAAATGTATTGTCTATATCAAATTAATAAAAGCATGCACTTTCCTCCTATTAAGATGAAATTACCTTTAATGAGTTGACCAATGAGACCCATTTTGTGACGCCCCAATTCCCGGGGGTCCGTTGACAACCCGTCAACCCGCGGAATACTCGTGGATGTCGGGTAACCCGACACCACTCCACCAATCGAACAGCGTCTCGCTGTCTGCAAGAGGAGCCCTACCCAAAATACAACCTGTACCAATCACATGGCAACCTATCCCAATATTTTACGACGACCACATTGGGTCCACGTGCGAGTAAAAATGGCCACTTGGGCCCATGCATAAATACTCACAAAATATATATCAACTATATAATAATAGTTCAAGGATTATTATATTACTCTTAACAAAACATATCAAAATTTAGAGTTTAATATTACATGTTATACAAATGAATAAAAGCCACAATGTAGACTTTCTTCAGCGCGACCCTCTAGTGAGCGTCAAGTCCCTCACAATACACTCTTGTACCTAAAATATAATGATCCCTCGACCGGAGTGAGCAGTGATGCCGATGGTGATATTTCCTGTGGTTGCTCCCCACTAAGTGAACATGTCATGACAATTCCCACTCCAAGCAAATACATGATCTTACTTTAATGTCTACATGCCCAGTCCCATGTCTCGAGTCCTCACCGACTTCTCACATGCCTAAGCAAATGCGGGAACAAAAGAAATGCGAGTTTTCAAAGCACAAAAGCTTTTGTTCTTGAAAACACCTCACAGAGTTTCGATGTAAATATATTGGACTACCCTCTGAAGCGAATTGCTAGATAATTTTTCCGAACAGTCATGGGTCCATACCTCTAGAGATGTGAAGCTAGTAGACCACTGCTCTCCATGGCAATTCTTGAATCTGGCAGAAGTCCTTTCCCCCAACCGTTTTCATTTTCTTTCAATTTCTTTCATGTCATACCTCAAACCACCATCTAGGGTGCCGTGCATGTATAGATGTATTTAATGCCAATTAAGTGCTAATATACTTTATGCATATATTAACACGATTAACTCACATAAATCATGTTATTAATTTACAACAATAACACAAAATTAGCTCACATGGGGATAATTAACAAATCAATCATTTTGAATCACCCAGCAACACAAAATCACACACAACAAATCCATTGAGCAGTGAAACCCTCGTTGGCACGTTATCTAATCAAGGATTTCTTCGCTCGGTTCACAAGGTTTTGAAGGACCGAAAACACGGCCATTCCCAGGCGCAAATCCCCATCCATAAAATGGCTCTTAGTAAAAGAATCAACCAAGTAGGAAAAGATCCCTACCTCTTGGAGTTGTCAGAACTCCACAAATCGATTCAGGCGTAGCCGCACCGCATGAACGCTTTGCCTCTTTCTCAGGCGAGAACCAGCGGTTGAAACTGTAAATCTGAGAGAAGTCACTTTTTCTCTCTCTAGAAGATCTGAAATCCACCCTACTTGCGTTTTTTTGTGTTTCAATGGAGAAAGAAGACTATTTCTTCTTTGTATTATTCATTTAACTTTTTCGATAATTCCATTTGTGCCACTTAGTTTAACTATTTGACTTTGACATAAGCAATCTGACCATTAATCTCCATCCTCTCTCTAATCATGCAACATGTGTCACGTAGTCACGTGTAGTAGGTGACTTTTGTCACATCACATGTCTCACAAAAGCCGTTTCGGCTTTTGAGCACTGGTGTTGTCTCGAAAAGCGTGAAATTCCATTTATCTCATGAATTGACGAAGTCGCGATGGTAGCTGAATTTGGCGAGGCGGTTTCAACGGTGAAGTCCGTTTTGTCATCCGAATCTAAAATTGGTTTTGACGAAATTACCATTTTACCATTTTCAGAAAATTAGAATTTTCTCGGATTTTACATTCTCCTCCCCAAAAAAGAAATTTGAATCGGCGAGAAATTACGTACAATCTGAATCACATGCATATGCAGCGTGCGCATACCATCATGTAAGCTAATCATTTAAGTGCTTGACTAAATCACGTACCTTCATCCTAAACAAGAAGAGATAGGTGGCCGAAATGGTGTTCTCGATCTCCGCGTTAACTTCACTCCACTCCCGCGGTGCGCCATAGCACCCTCTCACTAGCCTCACGATCTACGTTTGCAAACTTGATCCGACTATAATCACACCTTTGGTCCCTCCTCGAGGTCCCAGTGTCAACCTCAATCTCCCCATTTACATGATTACGGATGCGCGGGTGTACCTGTAGGCGTGAAATACCTCGTGGACACGACATCTTTGGGCGTGAAAGCCCAGCGGTGCGTTATGGTGCCTGCCCTCTCGGTATCTCGAAGATTTAATAAACCTCGGCAATGGCTTCCGTGCTTCGCAGAGACCCACTCCTATCTTAGGCATCGCTCACCTGAGAAGGCGTGATCTCGAGCCTCGGGCTGGGGGTCGGCGTCGCATCAACATAGCTCTTCTATACGGCTCACGGAAATTTGTGAGAAGGCGTATCATTATCAAGCTCACCTTCTGGAGGTGTCTCTGTCGAATCAAGGCAGGTGATGGAGCTTTCTCCCACCTCGGTCCAACATATCAGTGATCTGCATGGCCTCCCATACAATGCCTCGTGGTGCCATCGGCCTGCTAGCTTGATAAGCGCATTTGTTGTAGGCGAATTCCACTAAGGACAAGTGTCCGGCTACCCTTATGATCGGGAGCGCATGCTCGCAGCATGTCCTCTAACACCTGTATGGTCCTCTCTGACTAACCATCTGTCTGTGGGTGGAAAGTTGTACTCATGGTCAGCCGTGTGCCCATAGCCTTTTAGAAACTCTTCCAAAAGTGCGTCGTAAACCTCGGATCTCTATCTGAACACTATATGAATCCCAATTTACTCCATGTAGCTGGGACTATCTCTCTCTAATGTACAATCGACGAATCTCTCGATGTGAAGGTCATTCGCACGGTAGAAAATGTGTGCCCGACTTCGTGAATTCAGTCAACTATCACCCATCACGCATCATATCCTTATGGTGTCAAGTGTGATGGTCCACAATTCAAATCCATGGTGGCGTGCTCACTTCCACTTTCGACCACCTCGATAGGTGAAGTAGCCTGGCATCTTACAATTATACTTAACACAAACCACGTGGGACAATTGTCGAACAAGAATCGTGTCTCTTAAATTTTCGCTCCGATGTCACAGGCGGCCGAAGATCACGGTACATCTTTATGCCCTTTGGATGCCGCGCGGCAAATCGAGGCTTGATGAGAGTCGCAGAATCTCCTCAAATCGGTCAGTATTTGGGAACCACTACCCAGTCCCTCATCACAGAAGACTACCATGTCTAGCGTGGGCGGTCCAACCCTCGTCACCTATACGGCCATGCGGTCCCGATGGACACCATCTCAGGTGTCTTGTCCAGGACTCCGATCACTCTGCTTAACGAGAGATTGTGTGGATTACTAAACTCCCGACGTGCCACGAGCTGCTCGATCTTGTAGCCTTCTTGTCCCAGTCTCAAGCATCACTTCTCTTGGGAAAGCTATACTGCTTGATACTCCCGTGACTTCCGGCCAGGTCATCAGCCACCACGCGCTCCCGGGATGGTAATAAAGTGAAGTCATAATCTTAGGAACTCCATCCGTCGTGTTGCGTCATGTTGAGGTCATTGCGTGAAAATATACTTCATACTTTGTGGTGCCACCTCGGGTGTTTGCCATACAAATAGTGGCGCCAAATCTTCAAGGAGAAGACTACGGCCGTAATAACTCCATGTAGTGTGTGGATGATACGCTCATGATTCTTATTGGCGGCGAAGTACTGGCGCTACCCTTCTCTCAGATTGCCTTCAAAAACACATCGATCCAGGCCTTGAGCATCACAATACAACGTGTTACCCACGTCACGTCCGGGACTATCGAATAGGAGTTGATAAGCCTCCTCTTACGACTCACGGAATGCCTCCTCTCATCGGTCATCCCGATCAAACTTGACTTCCTTACGAGGTCAATCTGTCTTGTCTGCGCCAATCGAAAATCCTTAATGAATCCTGTAGTACCCGCCAATCCTAAGAAACCCATGTATCTCGAGGCGACCGACCTCGACCTTCTCGAGGTCTTGACACGCGTCTGCGACACCACGTGTCCCAATCTACGCCCTCGATAAGCCCAAAGGCTTCCGCGCTTCTGCGAACTCAGGCGTACGATTGATGGTCTGGCCAGCTATAAAAATCCCTCAAGTGATACTCACTTGCTCCCCCTTTGGCCAGGAGTAGATCAAAATGTATCATCCACGAAGACCACGACAAGCTGATTCAAATAGGGTTAGAATACCCTATGCATGAGTCATGAATCTTTGTGGCGCTGATCGTCGATCAAAGAGGCATGTTGTAATCAAAATTCTGCCCATAGCAGCGTCCTAAATACATGCCAGGGATGTCTGTCTTAAACCCTCGGTGATGGTAACGGTGAGAGGTCTATCTTGAGATGAACTTCGGCTCCTCTATCTTTGATCAAACAAATCGTCAATTCTCGTGGCAATGGTCTCGATTCTCCGATCGCCAACCACATTCAAAGCTATCGGTGATCAATGATACGGTCGGTCTTGTCATGCCATAAGCTGACAGGGCGCCTTAATTCGAAGTGCTGGTTTAATAATTTACTGTCCGATAACTCACGGACTCTAAGTTCTACAGCTTCAATGGTGCCATCTGTCTGGAATATAGAATGGGCGAAATACAGTGTAACTGAAACAAGTGGCGCTCATCGAGAAAACATCCTCATACTGCGAGACTTCTCGAGGTATTAGATCTAAGTGGGTCTCACCTACAGTCTCTGAGTAGCTTGCTAGCCAACACATGTGTCCGACACGGACATGCCGTCACAGGGAAAAATATCATGCTTGTCCCCTTGAAATACAACACGATGCGAATCTACGTGTGGCGGTAGTGCCTACGCTCTGATTGATGACTGCACGTAATTTGTCATTAATCCATCCCGGGGATGACGTGTCGAACTCGACATGTCTCCATGACCCTTGGGTCCAGCGTGAGGTAGAATCCCTTTGAGATATCTAACTTCGTAACCTCGACATATCGTATCTGCTTAATCCTTGGGAGAACTCACGTACAAGGGCTTCTCGAGGCCTCAAGCCTACAAGCCCGACCCTATCACGCAAGTGCAGCAATGATATGATGCATCAAACAGCAAATCGGTATCGCATTGCATGTTAGTATCTGCATGCCAGCCTAGGTGCACCATGAGACCTCTCTACGCCTCTGGGACAATCTGGGTCTCATATTACTGGCTAATGGCAATGGAACGTCATGCGCCCAGCCTGGCGAATCTGGTCTCTGAGTCCGTCCTCGACCCAGGCTGCGCTTTGGTCTGGCTTCCGCGTGCGGCCGTCACGTGAAGTGCAGGTGCTTTGTGCGGCACCAAGGACCGATGCGGCGGTCCCTCGGTGACCCATGGGTGCGGAAAGCAGAGCGTATCTGCTCGTCCTCAGCTGGCCCCGGGACACGTTGTCCCGAAACCTTGGGATCCCTGTCTCTGGGGCAATCCCTCCTCATATGTCCAGGCTGTTGGTAGTGGAAACATAACATACGTCTGCTCGTCGCCAGCCAGACTCGTCCACGACCTGGATCTCATGGGGCCTACAGAACCCTTGAAGCCAAACCTTGACTGCTTTCGAACACTGAAGAAGGCCGGCGACTCTCCTTCCTCTTACTTTCTTAACATCCAGGTGTTGCGTTGCATTATCGATCTCTATACTCTATGGTGGGCCGGTCGACCATAAGGTCATATCTTAAGTCCTACAATCACGCCTCGAATGGACAGCTTTGGCCCATTCTCGAATCCGACCTTGGCCGTATGCGTGGCCACATAGTCATCGACAAAGCGGGCTAGCTCGTGAATCCCAGCCACATACTCTATCACCGTCATGGCCCCAGCCGACTACGGAACTCCCGAACCTTGTGTGGCGGTGTCAGAAAAATATTTGCCATGAAAGATCATGGAACTACACACCCAAGTCATTGCCTTTAGATCTCTAGGGTCTTTGCTAATTCCACCACACTTGGGCCTCCCTGCCCTCTATGGCTGGAATGCGACTGATACGATGATGGTGTAGGGTAATCTCATAACCTCAACGCTTCTCGACTATAAACCAATGATGCCCGTCATTGGATCTCCTCCCTCTATAATCTTCGGAGGGATGATGTCCACGAACCTCTGGGGTTGCACTCGGACCTCCCACGGCTACTCTTTGCACTGGCACATTGCAGTGGTATGACCGCAATCCGGCCTCCCGACCTGAAGGTTCTGGCTAGTCAAATCTTGGTGGTGCTTAGTTTAGCACACCGTGGGCGCCTCCGTCCGCCTATCTACACATGTCAAATGTGAGGTAATATTCAACACGATTATCTCTAAGGGTGTAAGCCTTACAACCCGAAACACTATTCACATACTAAGCATTTCATACAATGTCCATGCATTCATGAGTATCTGAGACAATAAGTTCATATATTAAATCATATTAACAAAAAAAATATCTTTTATTTTTATTTCATTTTATTTTCTTTTTAAAAAATTTTTATTATTATTATTTTTTTGAAAACCTCGTGAACAGTGCTCATGAGCGGTGTTCATGGGCGGTGTCTAACGTTGACTCGAAACGATGCAGCCGAGTCACGATTGGGTCAGTGCACGATGCACACACTATGGCGGCCCAGGCGGAGATGCGCCTCGTGGAGCACCCCCCGGAGGCGTGGGTGTGGCGTAGCCCCTGGGTGCAAGCCCGGTACATACAGTAATGCGATACAATTCCACTATCTAATAAGTGACCAGGTCTGAGCGAAAATGGGATACAATTTACTTTTTTATATATATATATATATATATATATATATATATATATATATATATATATATATATATATATATATATATATATATATATATACTATATATTTTTTTTTTTCATTTTCCAATAGAACCAAAATAAATTCATAAAAATTTATTAAATTTTTTTCAGTTGACACATTGTAAAACACCTTGAAAAATGCTCACCGACATATTTTTTCCTATGTGCTATTCACCAAGCACACAAATCACACACATACAACAATTCATACAACACATGATCACACATCAATCATCAAAGTGCACAAGGAATGCGTGATCTAACCCGTTGCCACATTAGTCTAGGTAATCGTATACCTAACTTATTGATACTAAGCTTATACTTAGTATCTGACATTAAGCTCTAGGTATTTATAAACCTAAACTCTGATACCAAGCTGTGATGCCCCAATTCCGCGTTGACCTTTCGTCAGCAATAACCCACGGAGATACTTTCGTGGATGTCGGTAACCGACACCACTCATCGAGCGAGTCTCCTTTGTGCCAGGAGCTCTACCACCAATACAACCTGTCCAATCACATGGCAACATCCCGGTATTTCTGGCGACCACACCGGGGTCCACGTCTGCGAGTAAAAATGGCCACTTGGGCCCATGCATTAATACTCACAAAATATCTATCAACTATATAACAATAGTTCAAGAGTTATTACATTACTCTTAACCAAAACATATATCAAAATTTAGAGTTTTAATACATGTTATACAAATGAATACCAAAGCCACAATCCCAGGCTTTCTTCTAAAGCGGCCTCTAGTGAGTCTTGAGTCCTCTAACACTCCTTGTACCTAAAATAATGATCCCTCGACAGGGTGAGCAATGCCCAGTAGTGATAATTTCCTACATGGGTTACTCCCCACCTAAGTGCACATGTCAAGACAAACAATCTCACTTAAGCAAATGTCACCTTGATCCCTCACTTCAATGTCTACAATGCCCAATCCCGTGTCTCGGAGTCCTCAGACTCCTACCAGCATGCACCTAAGCCAATCTTGAACAAAAATACAGTTTTCAAACACACAGCTTTTGTTCTTGAAACACCTCTAGAGTTTGTTAAATATATTGGACATACCCTCGACGAATTGCTAGATAATTTTCGAGCGGTCCTTGGGTCGCCTCGGATGACTGTTGAACCACTCTCCATGGCAATTCTTCCCTTGAAATTCCCTTTCTAGCGGATTTTCATTTTCTTTCAATTTCTTTCATGTCATACACTCGAACCATCTAGAGATTGCGGTGCATATGTGGAATGTATTATGCCAATTCAACCAATTCATGCTAATATACTTTACATGCATATATTAACACAATTAACTCACATAAAATCGTATTTATTCCAACAATAACACCAAAATTAGCTCACACATGGGATAATTAACAAATCAAGCAATTCATTTTGAATCACTGACAACACAAAATCACACAACAAATCACGTGAGCGATTGAAACTCTTGGGTTGGCCTTTGTTCACGAAACCCTGATAAGGGATTTCTTACGCTCAGGTTTAAAGGTTTTGGGAAATGAAAACACAACCATTTAGGCCTCGACAAATCCCGTTCATAAAATGACTCTTAGCGAAGAATAAACCAAGTAAGGAAAGATCCCCTCTCTTGGGTTGTCGAACTCCACCAAATCGGTCTTACTTGCGTAGCCACACGTAAGAACAACTTTCCTCTTATAGACGAGGGCAACGGTTGAGCGCTTTGAAATCTAGAGAAAGTCACACTTTCTCTCTAGAATCGAAATCCCCACCACACTATTTGCACTTTTTTTGTGTTTCAATGGAAGAAGACTATTTCTTTCTTTGTATTATTCATTCTTTCAATAATTCCATTTGTGCCGCCATTTAACTATTTGACTTTTTGACACTGTAGCTTAATCTAAGCCATTAATCTCTCATCCTCTCTCTAATCATGCAACATGGCTGTCACAGGAATTTTTTGTATGCTATTAAGGTGACTTTGTCACACATCACATGTCTCTCACAACCGTTTTACGGCATGACACCTGGTGTCTCAGCGATGAAATTCCATTTATCCTGAAATTAAACGAAATTGACGTGTTGGCGATTTCGAGATGATTCTAGCGATGAATTCCGTTTAGTCATCGAGATCTAGAAAATTTTGGATTTTGATTGAAATTACCATTTTACCGTTTGAAAATTAAGAATTTTCCGGGTTTACATTATTCAACAATTACAGAAAAAATTCATTCTCTTAATATAACAGTTATTACACTAATGCAACACGATCGCTGTCCCTTAATGCATTAACTATTATGCAACACAATTATCATAATGTAATTTAGTTTTTACACTAATGCTATTAAGAATGATTGTGTTACATTAATAATAATTAATGTAACGACTAATATAGAAATATACTTAATTGCGTTACATTAGGATTAATTTTCTAAATATATCAAATAAATGGGAGCAAAATGTCCCAATTAATTATAGTGATTTCATGTGTAAAAATAGTATACTTTATTAATTTAGGTGTGAAAATACATTTAATTAATATGGTGAATTGCTTATTTTCATTATATTTGATGATAAGATGCACCTTTACCACGATTATTAAATATAAGACCTATGAAGGTGTAGTACATATATTTCAAAATAGATCCTTGGCCTGACGAAGACAATTCAATTTTTTTTGAAAGTTCTTCTAGCCCAAGAAGGCTCATAGTCGTCTAGGTCTTGTTTCATCCCACCACGTATATTCCCAATTTTATTTCATAAGCCAAAAAGCATGTAGGAAGACTCTCGGTGGACTTAATCAAAGGGAAATGATTTTATGTGTTGGGGTTATAAATTGACACAATATATCTTCGTCCACAATGTTCCATATGAATAATATCCGCCAGTTCAAGTTTGATAAAGATTTAAAGGTTTAAACATGAAGTGCTTAGA
This sequence comes from Tetrastigma voinierianum, assembly GCA_016808115.1. NCBI lineage: Eukaryota > Viridiplantae > Streptophyta > Magnoliopsida > Vitales > Vitaceae > Tetrastigma > Tetrastigma voinierianum. The sequence continues at coordinate 135,621 of JAEQBH010007580.1, forward strand.
GAGTGGGACTATGTTTGGGTAACCGGGACCTGTAAGTTCTGAACTCTTAGAGCCTAGCAGATAGTGGAAGGAAGAAATTGAAGAGGCTAAGACTACTCTGGATCCTATAAATAATGTTAAAGGTAAAAAAATCCACCTAGGAGATAATTTCTTGAATGAAGTTGGAACACAAATAGTACTCAAATCTAAAGAAGAATTATTGTGATGCCCCATAACCCGGGGATTCGTTGACCAACCATCAACCCGCGGAAAACTTGTGGATATCAGGTAGCTTAGATACCACATTATCATCCCTGCAAAATTCCACATTTCTAAAGTCAAATTTAATTCTTTTAAATAGAAATTATGACTTTATTTAGATCAAATAATTAATTTGATTTGAGAATTTAAAAATAAATTTTAATTGTGATTTAAAAAGAATTGAATTTAGTTTTAAGAAATTGAGTTATTAACTTTAAAATGAGCGATTTACTACCTTATAGCTAAAAAGTGTATTAAAAAAACTTTAAATAGCAATCTTGAATCAGAATTTGGAAAAAAATAGTTTACAATTATATGAATAATAAAAAAAGAGATTCTGGTTTTATTCAATTTTAGAAATGTGTTTAAATTGTGAATAATTTTGAAATTACTAATTTATATAATTAAAATATATTTTTTAACTCATAAAATCAATATTGTCTTTCCAAAAACTAATCATTCCATGCAATTTGCTAAACTTAATTTTACTTTTTTTTTTAATTTCATTAAATATTAATTTTAAATTTAAGTGTAAATTCGATTTGTCTGATTTTAATTCAATTTTTAAAAAAAGCTTGACAATTATTATTTTTAATTTTAAATTAAATTCATATTTCGAACCTTAAAAGAATTCAAATTTGAATTTATTTATTTCATTATGCAATTTATTTTCTCAATTATAGATTTGTTGAAGTGTTTTGATTAGGGATATCATTCAGAAATTGCTATTAAAAATATGTAGTATGTATGTTAAAATACAAACTTTTTTGGTTGGATATAAGCCAGCAAAGTGGTGAGATTAACGATTTAAAATATTTATTTACAGTAAAAAAATATAAATTGATAATAAAAATGCTCTAAATATTTTAATAAGAAAAAGCAGAATAAAATGAATTTGATAAAAATCACTGTTATCATTACTAGTCAATAAATCAAAGCAGTTATTTACTACTTGTTTTGGTCCCCATAATATGGAATTATGGAGCATCAAGCTAGGGACCACATAGACAAATGAAAATTGGATAGATACATGTCCTTGCGAGGAAGTGCTAAGATATTTCCTAAGATAATTCAGTGTGATTATGATGTATAACATTAATCTTTTGATTGACCGACTATTTGGTACAGGTCTTCTAAAGTAATTGGAAAGATCATAGCTAACATGAAATTAGTACCACCGAGAAAAAAAACAAAAGTATTAGGAGCCGGTAATATATGATAGCATTGACTACGGTATGTAATCAAATATTAATCAAGACTAATTTTTTTAACTCATGTGGACTTCCTCAACGTAGTACTTTTTTTATACACCATAATAATATACTTAGAATTTGAATTATAAAAGGAATGATTTAAGGTGCACCATATCACAATTCTAAATATAATGAAAATAAAACTCAACTACTATGTATATTAATAGTGTATGAAATGCTATGTTGTCTATCAAATTAATAAAAGCATGTGCACTTTCCCCTTATTAGGAATGAAATTTCCATAATGAGTTGACCAATGGGACATTTATTATATACGAGAGAAAATTCATTCTTATTATAACCATGATTATTACATTAATGCAACATAATCATCCTTAAAGTAAATTTACAACTATTATACTAATGTAACAATTATCCTTAAATGTAATGTAGTTATTACCATAATGTAACACATTAAGAATGATTGTGTTACATTATGAAAATAATTGTGTTACATTAATAATGATGGCTGGTCTATTAAGGATTAATTTCTTTTCTAAGTATCAAAATGGGGCCCATTAATCAATTCATTAAAAGGAAATTTCGTCTTAATAAAAAATAAAATGCATACTTTCTTAATTTGGTTAATACATTTCACATTAATATTGGAGAATTAACTTCAATTTTCATTATATTTGATGATAAGATGCACCTTTACATCATTCCCCCAATTATTAAATATAAGGCCTATGAAAGGTGTATTACATATATTTCAAAATAGATCATGGCCCACGACGAAGAAGACAATTCAAATTTTGGTTTGGAAGTTGTTCTATATTAAAAGTATTATGTCGTCTAGGTCTTGTTCGTCCCACACATATGACTGTAATTTTTCTTTCTGACCAAAAGCATGTGGTGGAGAAAACTCTCGATTGTGAATGAAGGGAAATGATTTTATGTTGGGTTTAAATTGACACAATATATATCTTAAAATTTACAATGTTCCATAAGAGGCTATATAATGTCTACTTGAGTTCAAGTTTGATAAAAATTTAAAGGTTTAAACATGAAGTCCTTAGAGAGAGTCGGGACCATGTTTGGAGCTAACTTGGGACACCAATAAGTTCTAGACTCTTAGAGCCCAAGGTAACTGGAAGGAAGAAATTGAAGAGGCTAGGACTTCTCTGGATCCTATAAATAATGTTATGAGTAAAAATCCACCTCGGAATAATCTCTGAATGGTTGGAACACAAATAGTACTCAAATCTAAGAAGAATTGTTGTATTTGTGCCCGTAGCTTTGGGGGTTCGTTGACCCAACCATCAACCAGCGGAAAACTTGTGGATATGTCGGGTAACCCGATACCGTGTTTATCATTCCTTTTCAAAAAAATTCACATTTTCTAAAAATCAAATTTAATTCTTTTAAATAAATTAGAAAACCATTTGAATCAAAATTAATTGATTTTAAAGCTACTCTCAATTACAATTGTGATTTAAAAGAATTATGAATTTGGATTTTTAGAAAATTTGGTTATTAACTTTAAAATGAACAGTTTACTACCTTATAACTAAAAGTGTATTAAAAAAAAAACTTTAAAATGACAATCTTGAATCAAGAATTTAGGAAAAAAATATTTTGAATTTTGAATAATAAGAAAAAAGATTCTTTAGTTTTTTATTAAAAATTTTAGAAATATGTGTTTAAATTGTGAATTTTAAAATTACTAATTATGGAATTAAAATATATTTTTAACTCATAAAATCAAATTTGTCTTTCAAAGCTAATCATGTTCCATGGAATTTGCATAAACTTAAATTTTTTTTTAATTTCATTAAATAATAATTTTTAAATTTAGAATGTAAATTCAGATTTGATACAATTTTAATTCAATATTTTAAAAAAAAAAAAAACGATAGTTAAACCATTTTTCTATTTAAAGTCAAAATTCATATTTTCTGAAATCTAAAAATTCAAAATTTATTTATTTATTCATTATGCAAATTTATTTTCTCAATTATCATGTTGGTATTGTGATTGGGATATCGACGCTAGAGGGCTATTAAAAGGTAGTAATAACTATTTAAATAAAACTTTTAGTTTGGGATATAAATATGAAGTGAGTGAAAGTTAAAGATTTAAAATTGTTATTTTCCTTAAATAAATTGATATTAAAATAACAAATAATTTTTAATAAAAAAGCAAAATAAAATGAATTTGAATAAAAATCTTTGGTATCTCTCATACTAAATCAGTGAAATCTAAAGGTTATTTACTACATGTTTTTCTTGGTCCCCATAATGCCAGGAATTATGGAGCATCCAGCCCGGGACCACCGCAAAGACAAAGTGAGAATTGGATATATCGTATTCTTCTGAGGAAGTCGCTGAAGATATTTCTAAGATAATTGATGATTTTGATGTACGGCAATCTTTTGATTGATGACCGACTATTTGGTAAAGGTCTTCACAGTAAATGGAAAGAATCATAGCTAACTATAGAAATTAGTACCTCGAGAAAAAAGCAAAAACAATAGGAGCCCCGATGTATATGATAGCATTGAAACTCGGTATGTAGTAAATAATCAAGGGCTAATTCACTTACAATATATGGACTTTACTCAACCAATAGTACTTTTTCTTTTTATACACTGCCATAATACTTAGAATTTCGAATTATCAAAAGGGAATAATGTAAAAGGTGCACGATATCACCAAATTAAATATAATGAAAATAAAACTCAACTCGCCCATATTAATGTGAAATGTATTGTCTATATCAAATTAATAAAAGCATGCACTTTCCCCTTATTAAGATGAAATTGCCTTTAATGAGTTGACCAATGAGACCCATTTATTTAACATTTACGAGAGAAAAATTTATTCTTAATATAACACAATTATTACACTAATGCAACACAATCATCCTTAATGCATTACAACTATTATACTAATGTAACACAATTATCCTTAATGTAATGTAGTTATTACACTAATGTAACACATTAAGAATGATTGTGTTACATTATTAATAATTGTGTTACATTAAGATATTCGCGTTACGTAAGGTTAATTTCTTTCTAAATATCAAATAAATGGGTTATTAATCAATTCATTGAAATTTAGGTCTTAATAAAAAATAAAATACATACTTTTATTGAATATTTCTAGTGAAAAATACATTTCACATTAATAAGTGAATCTATTTTCAATTATATTTTGATGATAAGATGCCACCTTTACATCATTCTCCCAATTATTAAATATAAGGGCCTACGAAGGTGTAGTACGTATATTTCAAAATATAGATCATGTGGCCACATGTGAAGAAGACAATTCAAATTTTTGTTTGGAAGTTCTTCTAGCCCCAAGAAAGATGTTATGATCTAGGTCTTGTTTCATCCCACACATATGACTACTAATTTTTTCTTTCACCAAGCCAAAAAGCATGTGGTGGAAGACTATCGGTGGATAATCAAAGGAAATGATTTCTGTGTTGGGTTACAAGTGCGACACAATATATCTTCGGTCACGATGTTCCATATAAGAATATGTCTACTTCGAAGTTCATGTTTGATAAAGATTTAAAGGTTTAAACATGAAGTCCCTAGAGAGAGTCGGGACTATGTTTGGAACTGACTTGGGACACCAATAAGTTCTAGACTCTTAGAGCCTAAGGTAACTGGAAAGAAGAAATTAAATAGGCTATGCGACTCCCTAACCCGCGGGTCCGTTGACAATCCGTCAATCCGCGAAATACATGTTGTCATTAAGTGTCTCAATGCCACAAAATGAGTGTCTCTTTACCCGAGACTCAAACTTGAGTAAAAATGGCCGTGTCGGGCCCATACATCCATACTCACCAAAATATAATCAACTATATTACAATAGTTCCAAAAGTTGTAATTACACCATACAAACTGTATAAATCGAATGTTTCATACATGTTTACAAAAGCTATAAATCAAATCACAAGTCGGCTTTCTTCTCAAAAGCGGGGCTCTAGTGGCCAGCCGTCTTCACGAATCTCCCTTGTACCTGAAGGGGGATCCTGACGAGGTGAGCAATGCCAGTGAAATGAGAATTTTCCCTGCCCAGGTTACTCACGCTAACTCATGTAATGGCAAACACACATTCAAGTAAATTCTATGATTCCTACTCGAATGTCTACATGTTATGGATGAAAATCTATCTTGACTCCACCTTTCCCGACTTCTCAGTCCCCTCAGCAACTCCCTCACGTACTAAGCCAAGTGTGAGAAAATGCATTTTCAAAACAAAAGGTTTTGTTCTTTGGCATCAATACCAATTCAGAAAAAATTCTATTGAATGACCCTCCGAGGTGAATTGTTGAAAGTATAACTCTCGAGCGTCATGGGTCATCCTCGAGATGAGTTGGACAACTCTCAAGGCAATTCTTGGAAAATCTTCCCGTAAATTCATTTGACAACCATGTTTTCATCTTCATTGCACCATTACCTACTATTCTAGGTTACCAGTGCATATGAAATGCAATATACCATTTCACAATAATTCATATTATCTATCAACAATACCTTATATTAGCAGAAATTCACTAAAAATACCAACATGTTATTCATTCATAGCAATAACACCTGGGCTAATAAACAATAGCTTGATCCGTCTTGGGCGCGGCACCACACACAAAACATAACAACATGTTATTCAATCATAGCAATAATATATCAACACACAAAGCCACACACAAATAGTCTCGGTCAATTTCGGGATTGTCCAAAGGTGACTCTGAGTTTCACCACTTGATCCAAATTTTAGAGCCAGAATGACGACGCTCGGAGGGCCCCGAGCATCCCACAACCATTAAAATGACTCTTGTAAGTTAACTAAAGTAGGAGAAAACCCTTACCTACAGAAGGTTTTTGAAACTCCACAATACCGGTACCCACGCTTAGCTCTTGCAGTGGAGATCAACTTTGCCTCTTGTCTCGCCGGGATTCAATGGACCGATCACCGGAAAATCTAGAGAGAAGGTAGACACTCTCTCTTTAAAACCTTTCCTTCATTTCTTTTTTTTTCTCTCTCTTACCTTTCCCTCCCAAACCGGTTTGGGTTAAGATTGGGTCAAGTGAGGATGTCCTCTCACTTGCCACTTGTCACTCTCTTAGTGGCTCTTTGGATTACACCCTATCCACTTATCCATCTACCATTGATTTCCATCCACTCACAAGATGCCATGTATCTCCTATGGCCCCACACTTGAGCTCATGTTTGACTATCTCTCCACTTAACACATGTCTCAACTTGAGCCACTCAAAATGCGCCAAGTGTCCCGCACAACTCTTGGTGCCTCGAAAAATGTGAAATGGCCCATCTCGGGTCGACAAAGTCGACGAGGCGCTAGATTTCGCGAGAAGATTCCAACGGTGAAGTCCGTTTCGTCATCCGAGATCTAGAAAATTCTGGATTTTTGACTGAATTTACCATTTTACCCTTTCCGAAAAAATTTCGGATTTTCTAGGGTTTCACATTCCCCCCCCTCCCCTCTTAAAATAATTTCGTCTCGAAATTCCACACAACCACATCAACTCACATGCATATGCAATGTGCACTATGTCATGCATGTAACTAGTCATTTAAGCATTTAAATGACTAAACCCGCAATCACCTTCATCCCTAAACGAAGGGATAGGCGGCCACGCATCGTGTCTCGCTCCCATGTTGCCTCCTCCACTCCTTGAAGTCTTGCCACGACACCTCATTAACTCACGGTCTTCGTATTCGCAAAACTTTGGGTCTTTGGCTATCCATAATGCTACTTTGGTCCTCACCGAGAGTCTGTCGGTGTCAACCTCAATCTACTCCCCGATCCACTACATGGGTTGGATGCGGGTGTACTTCCGAAGCATGGGCGGTGGAATACCTCATGGTGTACCTGACATCTTGGCGTGGCTGTCGGTACTCTCGATTACTCTCTCAGTGTCGAAGGGCGATGAACCTCGGCGACGGCTTCCTAGCAGGAACGGCGACTCCTCTCTTAGGCATCACTTATAAGAAGACGTGATCGCCAACCTCAAACTCTAGGGGTCGACATCGTATGTCAGCGTAGCTCTTCTGTAAGCTCTAAGCCATGAGAAGACGCTGTCGTATCAAGCTCACCTTCTCCGAGGTGTCTTTAATAAGATCCGGACCCGTAATGGAGCTCTCTCCCACCTCGGTCCAGCAAATAGGTGATCGGCATAGCCTCCCATACAACGCCTCATAGGGTGCCATCTCTGATGCTCGCACGATAGCCCCATTTGTTATAGGCGAATTCCACCAGGCAAATGCTCTTCCCAGCTACCCTTATGATCCGGGGCCTTTTTCGCGGCATGTCCTCTAAAATCTGTATGGTCTCTTCGGCTAACCATGTTTGGTGGAAGCGCTATACTCATGGTCAGCCCATGTCCCAGTGTAGCCTTTTGGAGCTTCTTCCCAAAATTGTGCATCAAATCTCTCGGGTCCACAAGTCATGACACTATGGATCACGCGCGGTACTCCATGTAGACGGACGATCTCTCTCAATATCTAAGCCCGGCAAAGTCTCTCCAATGTGAAGGTCATCCCTGCTAGAAAATGTACCGTGACGCCATTGGCCGATTCATTATCACCCTTCCCACGCGTCGTATTTTCTTAGTAAAGTGAGTGCTAGTGGTCCGTCCATGTTGACATGCTCCCGCTTCCGCTCACCCTCAATGGTGGAGTAACCACCTTCCTGGCTTTTAGTGCTCGACCTTAACTTGTTGACACATGAGACATCGTCCCCTAATAACAAAGTCACTGCGTGTCTCTTACGTCCATTCGGTAGTGCGGCGGCCGAATCACGCGGTACATCTTAGCCACTAGATGCCGCGACAAATCAGGAGCAATGAAACTCCTTAAGAATTTCCTCTCTCAGATCCGTCAATTGGGGAGCTACTACCCCTCCTCTATATCAAAGACTACCATATGTGTGGATGGTCTAGTCCTCGTCACCTGTACCTGACTGTATCCGGTCCCTGATGGACACTCTCTCTGCGTCCTATCCCTAGGACTCAATCACTCTGCTCAATAAAGATGGTGTAGCTACCAGACTCCCCAATGTGTCCTGAGCTTGCCTTCTCTTTGTAGTCTAGCCCTCCCACAGTCTTGGCTGTCTCTGCCACTCAAAGGAAGCTATACTAGCCAATGCTCTGTGACTTCAGATTATGAGTGCATTGCCATCACACGTTGCCTTACCGGGGTGGTAATGCAAAGTAAATTAAATGATCCTCTATGAACTCCATTCCTGTTGCCTCATATTGGGGATATTTGCGTCAATCTTAGAACTTTGGCCAGTGCAGTGCACCTCAGTGCTCTCCATATAAGTAGTGAGCGCAAAATCTTCAAGGCGAAGGCCTTATGGCGCCAACTCCATATAAATTATTATTGTGGGGTAATTCTGCTCATGATTCTTCAGTGAGAACCATAGCCTAACCCTCGGATGCATCGAGCGCGCATCTAGTCCGGCCTTGTGAGGCATCATAGCTGTTGTGTACCCATCCCCTCACGGGGTATCGAATAGGGGCCCGAAGTATAAAGCGCCTGCTTTAACTCCTGAAATGCCTTCTCGCAGTGGTCATTCCACTAAAGCTTGACCTCCTTAGGTCGGTTTTTATGTCATAGGTCATTGCTAGTCGAGGAGTAGTCTCAATAAACATACAGCGAGTACCACATGATCAGAATTTGCGTATCTCTGGCGACCCCGGTGCTCTCCCTGACTCATAGACCTCGGCCTTCTCGGGGTCCAGCGATACTCACGGGCGGCACCACGTCTAAAAACCTCACCTCGATGGCCAAAACTCACGCCATGAACTTGGTACAATGATGGTCTCTCAACGATTCTTGAACAACGCATGATGATCCTCATGCTCCCTCTTGGGCGAGGTATGTCAAATGTCATCCTGAGGAACTACGACAAACTGATCTAGATGGGGTTGGAATACCCTATGCATGAGATCCATGAATGCCTTAAAGTGCATTAGATGAATACAAAGACATCTGCTTTATGTAAAGCGCTCAAAGTGTCCCTGGCGATGTCGAGCTTATTGTCTTGGGATATATGTCTCACCAACCTCGTTATTAGTAACCGGTCTGGTATCTTGGGAAGACTACGTGCTCCTCTTAGCTGATCGAATAAGTCATCAATTCTAGATAATGGATACCGATTCTTGATCGTAACCACATTCAACTATATGGTCATTACACAGTGGGGTTACGTCATGCTGGCTTCTTTCTGCAACAAAGCCGGGCGCCCAGTTGAAGTGCGCCAGTGCAATAGACCTTGTCCATTAACTCTTAAATCGGACTATACGAGGTTCCTACAACTCAAGCTGGTGTCATCTGTCTGCGAACCATAGAGATGGGCGCGTGCGAGGTGTGGCTTCGTCGAAGTCCACCACCCTGGGGTAATCCAGTGCTTCGTCAGGAAAAAAATCTTCATACTCTCCACCCATTTACGAAGCGGATTCAATATCGTGTCTCGCCTCGTCCTCTAAGGAAAGGCTAGTCAGCCAACCCACCAACTATCTGTGCCATCTAGAATCATACAGGACTGGGGCGAGGGCATCGTGCTTATCACACTGAAGCGTGGCTTTGTAGTGCGGGTCTGGGTGTGGCGGTAGCCTCCCATGCTCACCCGATCGTGTGAGCTCTCTACGTATCACGAGTCAACCCAATCCATCGAGGATGACATCAAATCTAACATGTCATGATCCACACCGGGTCAGCGAGGTAGAGTCTCAGTCTCTAACTGCTGGCCTTATGACATATCATCTGTTCTGCATACTAATCCACAGGAACTCACATCTGAGGGGCTCCTGGGGTCTGTAGCCTCTATAAGCTAACTCTCATTACATAATCGATCACGACAATGAATGAATCGATCATAATGAGATGAATAATATAGCACTGCCAGTGTGAAAATAGCATTACCTTGTGGTATGGGTGCTCTGTTGGCTCGGCCGATGATGTGGCGCGTAGACAGCCCCTGAATCTGCGATCGCTTGCACGTGGACGCCCATCCTCTCACCTTGGCCTGAGTCTGGCCTCGCTTGCCTGCATGTGAAGTGGTTCGACTCCACAGGGACGTGCGCTCACCCAACCCGGTAGGGTATGGAGGAGATAAAGCGTATCCTCTCTTATTCCTGGCCGACTAGATTTACCACACGAGCCACGGGGTCCACGTGTTGAGAGGCGATCCCTCCCTCATGTCAGTGTTGGCAGTGGAAACATACCATCACAATCTGCGACTAGCAACTACCTTATCCCTAGCTCGGATGGTGTGGCTCTGGAATCCGTGAACTAGAAGCCCTGCGCTTCTTTCGAGCTGGAAGAGATTGACTACTCCCTTCCTGCACCATTAGCACCCAGCATCCCGGTGCTCAGTCAAGTCCTCATCTCCCTCTTCATAAGTCATGGTCCATTGATATCCATGGAGTCCATGTATCTTGTAGGAGGTCCTACAATTTTACTTGAGATGGACAATCTGATATATTCTTAAATCGACCTTAGCACGCGTATGTGGCAGCGTAATCGTCGACAAGAGCTAACTACGTGAACACGGCCACACATACTCTATCACGCGATCCTTAGCTCACAGCATTTAAACTCCTAGGCTTTCACATATCTAACTGATGGCAGAGCTCTTTGCCCATGAAGAGCTCGTGGGACTCGCCCCAGTCATCGCCTCCCAGGGTCTCTGGGATTGCTTTGATCCCACCACTTGGGTTCGCCCTCTACAGTTGAAACACATCAGCACTTTGATGATCTTGATCTCAGGTGATCATCCATGGCCTCCAACACCTTCTCAATGCGTCTAAACCAATGAGTGCATACCATGTATCTACCATACACTTGTGAATATGGAGTTGTTTTAAAACTCAGGAGTTACTCAAACCTCACGACTACCATTCTGTGGCACGTACGATGATGGCAGTTTACTGTCATTTCAGCCAAAGGCTTGTTGATCAATAGGTGGTGCTTGGTTGGCACACCTGTTGGACAACCTCGGCATCCCTGCCATACTGGCTTACCATCTACATTTCGTTGTAGGTTAGGTTTTAATAAGGAAGTATCTAAAGTGTAAGAAGCAGAAAATTTCATTTTTCTGAAAATGCAAAAGCATTAATTTTGCTAAAATGGTGAGAGATAAAACACGGAAATTTCCTAGATCTCGAATGATGAAGAGGGACTTCTCTGATACATTGGAATCGATCTCGCGAAATCTAGTTCTCTGTTGTTGAATTTAGTGTCTGAATTTGAACCAGTCGAGATTTTCGTTTTGAGGTATTGGTGTTAGATGACACATGGTGTAAATTAGGGGATGCCACATAGCACCTGAGTGACTTCTGCGAAGTCATGTGGTGCACTTGAAGAGGATGGCTCATAATGAGCCACATGGATCTTGATGTCATAAAAAGGAGAATAAGAATAAAAGAAAAGAAGGAAAATTGATGGCCACACATAGGCTTGAAATGGGGAGGAAATTGCCTCCTTTGACATCAGGTCATGTGATTCAAAATGGGAGAGAAAATGTTAAGGAAGAGAAAATGAAAGGGAAATGGATGAAAAGAGAAATAGAAAGGAAGACAAAAAAGAAAGAAAGAGTTCTTGGAAAGGAAAGGAAAATAAGAAAAAACATTATAAAGGAAGAAAGAAGGAACAAAGCGCGAGAAAGAAGAAGAAAAAAAAAACAAAGTTGTCCGATTTTTTTATGGTGTTCTGATGGCGGATTCCAGTGGCAGAAATTAAAGTTGGTCTATTCGGCTAAGAACCTTCAGTGGTACCAAGAGCGAAAGGTTTTGGTGCCGCTGCCTCGAGAGGTAGGGGTTTCTCCTACTCGAGTTCCTTTTTATTTAAGGGCCGTAAATGGCCGTGTGGGTTAGAGCTTAGGTCACAGCCGTGATTTGGAGTTTCGTTGGCATGGGGCGTCTTTCAGACAATCGGGTGGAGTTTGAAGGTGAGTTATCCGGGCAGGTTTTAGGTAAATTTGTGGAAATGCACATGTTGGACTTTGTTGTGTAGGTTTTGACATTCATGACGGTTTGAGATTGGTTTTGATTCGAGTCAGCGTGCGGGCGGTAAAATTGATAAAATTGGTAAAACACAATATATTCGATGGTGTTACTGAGTTTATGGTAGCCATGGGTGATCGGTCTAGGGACGGCGGTATTATCGAGATTTTATAGTGAAGCGTTTTTGAGAGACCGGTTCGGGCGGTTGTGGCTTCATTACGTTAAAAAGCCGAGAGACAAAATTTGCGGACTAAGTCTGATTTTTATGGCGGGAATAGTTATTTTATGTGAAGTGTTTTTGTGTGTTATGGTTGGCTTGATTTAACCAACATGCTGAATAATGTCGGATATGTTAATATATATATTCAATGCATTAACATAATGGATGTGAATTATATATGTTTACATGGTAATTGGCATGAAGTACAATTGAGTAGAATGTTCTATGTAGTGTGCATCATACGGTGCTTTTATGAGAACTATGATGACATTAGCATTGCATGCCGCAGGGACATCGCATTATGTTGGGTGTGTGTGCATGGTGTGGTCACCCATCATCATTGTTGATGAATGGTGACGAGCTCGTACTTTGAACGGCGTCGATAGATATCTCACGGTTACAAAAATAAAATAAAATAAATAAATATAAATAATGTGTGTTAGGCGGAGGCAAGAGGAATAGATTAACCCCTCGAGGTGAAAAGCCTAGAACATGGGTGTAAGAGACCGCGGTGTGATACGAAAGTTACATGTAATATGGGTGTAGAGACCCAGCGATGTGATCGAAAGTTATGTTGCCCAAGAAGACCTGCGGTCATGATTATCACATAGACTTGGTGTGTGATAGAGTCGAGGATTGACTTCGGGATTGGTTGCTTATTGGCACTTGCATTGGGTAATGGGCAGTGAGGGCTCGATACGTAGGTCATTGATAATACCCGTTGTGGTTTCACGCCCGGCATGCGTGGTAGCAGAAGTCGATGGTGACTTCGAGGACATGGGCATGACATTTCATGCATGACATGTGACATTCATGTGCGAACATTTGAGTGGATGTGTATTTGTTGAGCAACCATTGCATGTGCATAGATGAGTAGCCCTTGTAGAGTCATTTCTCTCACCCGGGCTTTGCTCACCCATCGTGGGACCCCCTTTCAATGATACAGATCCGGGTGCGGGTGTCGACTTCGCATATGGGACACCGCATGGCAGGATGAAACCCCGGATGAAGCCGTTTGTTTGTTTTTGTCATGTATTATATTCGACGAGAACATGTATACCTTTTTGTTGTGTATAAAAGGACTAGTAAATGGGCAGTGATTAAATAATCTATCATATATTTTTGTATGTTGGGAATTAAATATGCAGGAGTGGGTCTCTCGATATATATGAGACAAATGGGGTGGGGACACCCCGATATCCACGAATTTCGCGAGGTTGTGAGGTTATGTGGGACCTCAGGGATAGAGGTGTCCATATGAGGTGTAAATCTGACCCCAAGATACTATTCATGCACCGAAAAAAAAAATTCATGTGCACCATGGCAAGGCATTCATAGGTAATGCAAGATAACATTCATATATTAAGTCATACACAATTTTATTTTTTTTAAATTTTAGTATTTTTTTGAAACCACGTGAGCGATGTTCATGTTGATGACAACGGTGTCCCTAGCGATTACCTTGTCTTAAAATTAGTCGGGTTCCGCGATTACGCACGCGGTACTGCGCCAGATGACTGCCAATGGGCGCCATGGTGGCGTGCGTAGGAGCCATGCCTCACATCGGCGACACGGGAGCTGATGACCCGGACATGCCATGACACCTAAAATGGTGTCGCGACACCATTTCCAAGCGAGGGCAGTGCAAACCTCAAGGCAGGGTTGTGACACCGTTTCATTAGCAGGGACGAGCGGTCGAGCCCCAAGCAGCGACACCCATATGCCTTGACGATTAGTGACATCAAAACCGTATCGCCAACACTGGCAACCAACCAGCCATGACCTAAGGTTGGCTGACCCCATCCTGCCATGTCGCAGCGACCTAAGAGCGGTATTTATAGACACTGGTGTCAGCTTCCCTCAACTATATAATCGCGACCGGCATTGATAGCCGGCGACCTGATCCCGAACTTCACTGTGTGGGCCCGACCACCACGTCGATCCAACCATGTCGACTTGGGGCGAGAAAGAGCTCCGGTCGGCCGGTGCGGTGTCGTGAGGCGGCTGCTACTTCAGTCATCGCGCCGCTGTTTGCATCACGGCTTAGGCATTTCTGTGCGACTACCGCTCAGAGTCGCCGGCAAATGGGCGGTAACCCATTCCATTTATATACGCATTTTTCCCTTGGTTTAGTGGGTTCTAAAATGACTTGAAAATATATAAACACATGTATTTTTATACTTCACAATTAAAAGGTTTAACTTCTCTTCCCTTTTTTTCTTGTGCTAAGCTGAATGTCTTTAGGAAATTCCATAAAACACATCTTGTTTATATCCTTTGAGCAGTCGAGAAAATCTCCCCATTTTTTCTGTTTAAGTTTGCCCATAATTCCTCAAATCCCTAAAGGTTATATTTTTCTCCAACCCTAATGTTCAACATTTCCTATGTCTTTTCCAAGGATACAATCACCACGACACATACAACACATAATCAACGCAACAATCATTAGAATGCACAATGAATGCATGATCTAACTTAGTGCCCATTGAGTCTAGATGTCATTATTACTAACTACTAATACTATTTATAATTTTAGTATCAGAGCATCTATGGCTCTAGGTATTTATAGCCCGAGCTCTGATACCAAGCGTGATGCCTCGACCGGAATTAAGTTGACAATCGTCGGCAGCGGAATTGTGTAGTCATTGAGTGTCATGCTGCAAATGAGTGTCTCTCTGCAGAGATCAAACACTATGGTAAAATGGCCACGTCGAGACATACATCCATACTCTGAAATATGACAAACTATATTACAATAGTTTCAAGGTTGGTCCACATATACAAAACATGTTATAAATCAGTGTCTCATGCATGTGTTACAAAATATATAATCAGAAACCCTTGATGGTTTTCTTCTCAAAGCGACCTAAGTGATCATAGTCTTCTGAATATCTCTCCTTATCTTCACGAGAAGAGGGATCAGCAGGTGTTGTGCCCGATGGATTGAATTTTCCTTGGGTTGCTCCACTTAAGTCTCATCTGATATGACACACACATTCAAGTAAATTCATGATTCCTACTCAAATGTCTACATGTTATGGATGAAGAATGTGACTCACCCTTTCCCGGCTGAGCCCTCACTAACTCCCTCAAGCATGCCTAAGCCAAGTGTGAAAATCTTGTTTCAAGCAAAAGGTTTTTGTTCTCAGAAAACATAATACCAATTACAAAATTCTATTAAAAATGACCAGTCAGGTGAATTCTTTGGATATACTAAAGGCTTGGTCATGGGTCATCCTCAGGATGAGCTACGTTGGACATCTCAAGGCAATTCTTGAGGAGAAAATCTTCCATAGAAATTGTTAAACCGTATGTTTTTGTCATGCACCAATACCTCTTGTT
The DNA here is from genome assembly GCA_016808115.1 of Tetrastigma voinierianum. Classification (NCBI taxonomy): domain Eukaryota; kingdom Viridiplantae; phylum Streptophyta; class Magnoliopsida; order Vitales; family Vitaceae; genus Tetrastigma; species Tetrastigma voinierianum. The sequence goes on from JAEQBH010007580.1 coordinate 151,666, forward strand.
CAGATTACCACAGGTGCATGTAATCTATTGATATACCATTTCTGATAATTAATGTTATATTAATACATCAAGCATGCATATATTAGAAATTCACTGTAAAATGTTATTTAGGTATAGCAATAACATATTACAGAAAATTAAACTCATGGGTTAATAAACAAACTGACAATCCATCTTGGAATTGCCCAAGCATCACACACCAAAACATAACAACATGTTATTCAATCATAGCAATAATATATCAACACGAAACCACACCGCGAAGCAGTCCTTGGTGGGTTCGAATTTGTCAAGAGAGGTGACGTAAGGGATTTCTACCACCTAGTCCAAATTTTGGAACCCGATAGATGACCCTCGGGGCTGACATCTAACCATTAAAATATGGCTTTTAGTCAGATTAGCACAAGTGAGCCTCCGAGGATTGTGAAACTCCATAATCTGGGTTCCAACAGCTCTTCTGATATAAGTGGCTTTTGCCTCTTGTCTTAGGGATTAAACAGACCGATCGTCGAAAAATCTAGAAGATGATGCCACTCAAAACCTCATTCCTTTCTCTTTCTCTTTGCCTTTCCTCCGAACGGTTTGAGATTGAGATTGAATTGAGTGAGGATGTTCTCTGCGCTTGCCACTTGTCACTTTCTCTTGGTGACTCTTTGGATCCCTTCTCCGCCACATCATCTACCATGGATTTCCATCCCTGAGGTGCCATGTGTCTCCTATGGCCCACACTTGAAGAAGCTCATGTGTTTGACTAGCTCTCACTTGACACATGTCACCGACTTAAGCCTACCACTCAGTACATAAGTGTCTTCCAGCGCTTGGCTTCTGATTTTCAGCAGTGTGAAATTGGGTGTCTCGAGGTCGGCGTGGTATCTAGATTCGTGGAGGCGATTCCAACTTGGTGATGTCCATTTAGTCATGGAATCTGAAAATTACAGGATTTTTGACAGGAATTTACCATTTACCCTAGAAAAATTTGGTTCTGGGGTTTCCTGATGGCAAAACCGAGAAAAATTTAAAATTTACGAAAAATGGTAAAATTGCCATTTTGGTCAAAAACGAAAACCTACAAATCTCGAGGGCTGAGCGAAGGCTTCGCAGTGAATCGTCTCAGCGAAAATCCTTCACATCATAAATTGATCAGTGAGCGTGAATTTCCGTTTTTCAGACGCGCCGAGAGATGTCTTGAGACACTGGCGCGTGCTGGTAATGGATATGTGTCGAATCGATCAAACATGAAGATGTCTTGAAGACACAGCGGCAACGTAGTGGTGGTGGCATCCATGGTAGATGAATAAGGTAACAATCTGAAACCAATGGGAGCTTGACACTTGACAAGAAAGGACAAGTTCTCTTGACCAAGCTTGACCCAACCGGTTTGGGAGGGGAAAAGGAGAGGAAGAGAGAGGAAGAACAGAGGATTTTAGAGAGAGAGAGAGAGAGAGTCTACCTTCTCTCTATATTTCCCGGTGATTGGTAAGGTGATTCGATGAAGCGAGAGGCAGAGATCGATCTCCTTTGCAAGGCTACGCGTGGGTGCCCGAAGTGTGGAGTTCGATAACTTTGTTTTCTTCTGCAGATATTCTTTTAATACAAGGTGCGAAAATCAGTTTTGAATTTGTGAGGTTGAAATAACCATGCTGTTCGGTCCGAAAATGGGACCGAGCTTGATGAAGGGACTATCCATGGACTTGATCCACGATTTGAAACCCCATTAAGACAGTCATAAACTAATTTTGTTTGGACTAAGAGTGTCCATGAGAAATTGTTTGCATGTTATTTCTTAGTAGTTGAATAACATGATTGAGTTGTTTGTGTGTCAATGTTTGGCAAATGAATGACACATAGTTGTGCATGGTTGAGGCCATTACATGGCTCGTTGGAGGCTAGTCGTGGACAAATTGTGTCACCACTAGGCCTCGGGATTTATGTGTATCATTACCCGAGTGGTAGTGACTTGTGATGTCCATGTATGCTTGAATTGATATGTGGCATAAATGATAAGTTAATGCATGCTAAATTGATGTGTTAACATTATGTTTGAATTATATGGAACATGATTGTGTAAGAATTGATTATTGAATTAGCATTATTGCATTTGTGGCGCTAGTCTGGAGTACATTTGGTAACCGTCAGCCCGCGGAAGATTCGTGGATGTCGGGTAACCCGACACACCACACCGGTAGTCTCTTTTCCGGGACCGAGTTTGAAAATCGATTGAGTCTCCTTTGTGCAGCTACACCCAAAATACAGCTTGTGCAATCACATGGCCAACTTGTTCCAATCGTATACAACGACCACACGGGTCCACGATCGGAGTAAAAGAAATGGCCACATAGGGCCCATTTACTCCCATACTAAAACACCCATATAAGCACATGACCTTAAGACCATAGTTCATAAGAGTTTAAATATACACCACTCTTGCTCTAAACATATATCAAAATTAAAAATTCTAATACATGTTTCAAAATATAAATCAAAGCCACAATCCAGTTTCTTCTCATTATGTCGATCTCTAGTGAGCACCATCTCCACTGCACATCTCACATGCACCTGAAAGGGTCCCACGGTAGGTGACGATACTTGTGAGGTAAAATCCTCTGAGGGAGCTACTCCCACCTAAGTGCACACATGCAATAGTAGTCACCACAAAGCACATTCAATCACGAATTGCTCTCAATCCCTATAATGGAATTTGCTGACATGAATGAGATGCTACTCCTCATGATCCTTATGCCAGTCATCGACTTCTCTCAACATGTAATATACCATATGCGTTTTCAAGTAAAGATATTTGTTTTTGTGAGCAACCCTCGATATAATCGTTGGACAATCCTGGGGGTAATTTGTTGGATAACTCTCGAGAGCAATTCATGACCCTCTCCGGCGTGGTGTTGGACGATTTCCCAATACAATTCTTCGGACAACTTTCCGATACAATTTTATTGTTTTGGACATACTCCGATAATAATTATGTGGACAACCCTCCGATAAAACCGCTTTGTTCAAAAGCTATGTTAGGCAACCTCCGATCATTCATGTGACCTTTTAGGACTTTGTGTCCCTAGACCGAAACCAACATCGACACTAAACACAATGCTAATTTTCCATGCACTCACACCCGTTTCTGTCTGCGATGTACTTGGCGCCAATGCAGCCTGGTGTGCCATTGCACTTCAAGTCATGCCGATGTATAAAGACCTCTACATGAACACCTTATCTGTACACTACCGCAGGTGTACCATGGACACTCATGTCTAATGCACACAAAAGTCCATACATTCATTAAGCATTAACTATACATCTGCAGTCATACTAACATTTATCACATTCATGTCATCATCAACAAGCATGCATCGACATCATTCAACTACTACTTGAACAAAGTAATGTCATACTCAAATCTAGGCTACATCATGGCACATAATGCCTATAAACTAGCCTATAACATGCCATATGTAATGCCACTTCAACACACAACTCCTCACATCCACACAACTTGACAGTTAGCACGCGACGTAACAGTGATTTTTCAACAAGGATGTGAGGCACCATTTACCATTATGAAAGCATGTGGTCAGATTCTAGACTCCAAGACCTTTCCATAGAGTCCAAGAACACAAGAATCAGAGTTCGGACGAGAAAATTATAGTCATGTGCGAGAGTTGGAGCAAACAAGCGGAAAATACCGAGACATGTCTACACACTATATGGCGTGGCGGCACTCTTTGTCTTGTAAGTCTTCAGAGGTTCCCCCGATGCTCCCCACTTTGTGCTATTTTCACCCAATTTCATCAGTGTCCCATTCACTGACTCCTCAGCCCGTCCCAATAACGGAGCTAAATGGTGACACATAATGTGGCACAAAACTCATCTCTAAACACATTTTCAAAGGCATACCACAAATTCCTGAAAAACCATGATTAAACACATAACCTTTCTCGAACACAATGATCCCGGGACCATAACTTGAGTTATAGAGATCCGATTTGGGTGATTCAAAAGCCTAACATCAAGTTCTCATATAGGGCTACAATTTCCTTGAAGGATACTACCCCAAATCCTCATTTTTCCCAATCGAAAATCAGTCCCAAAACTTTGAGCATTGGTCAGCCAAAGCATTGTGATCTGATGATTTATGTAACGAGTTATAGGGGTCCGATTTAGGTAATTCAAAAGCCTAACATCAAGTTATCATATAGGGCTACAATTTCCTTGAAGGATACTACCCCAAATCCTCATTTTCCCCAATAAAAAATCAGTCCCAAAACACGACGGCGGAGTTCGGCAACGATAGCGTCGAAAAATGGGCCGTAACGGGTTATAAGGTCAATTTAAGAAGGCGATTCAAAAAGCCTAACATCAAGTTCTCATATAGGACTACAATTTCCTTGAAAGATACTACCCTAAATCTCATTTCTAATCAAAAATTAGCCCAAAAACTAGATATTATCACCATCAGCAATCTGACCTTCCCATAACCCCAATGTCCCATGCATGAAAATGCAATGTAGATGCACCGTTGCATTTCTATAATATCACACACTTATAATTTCCATGCATACGTTCATTCAAAGTCAATATAATTGCACACATACATCAACATTACAAAATCAGCACGATAAGTAGCCCGTACGAAATTTGTAAACATCTTTACACAATGGTAGCAAACCTTATATAAGCTTGACCACAACGGTATAAAAGCAGCCACTACGTTTCTAAGCCAGGACTAGAAACAATCCACAAAACTGAGTCCAAGTTAGTCACACGCAGCCGTGAAATGAACCCAAAAATGGCCTACAAATTGGTCAAAGCACCTCTTTGAATTGAGCATTTAATCACCCCAGTCTGATCCTAAACGGTCCCAATGAAAATCCTAGGTGGGAATAAAGCCAAATGTCCCGTAACCGGCCTCACATTAAGTGAACCGAGCCATTGAATGACCCATAGCGAGAATAACGGTGGGAGAAAATCCACACCTCTTGGAGCGAAGACGAAACTTTTTAGAGTCCTGAAGACCCGAGACCCACGGCCTTCCCCGAACCATTTCGAATCTTTGACAAAAAGTGCGATTTCGATTGTCGCGCGTTGCCCTCGGCAGTACTTGGAAAACTTTAAGTCTTGGTCAGCCTTGAGGCGACCACCCAGGAACTCCGTAGATCTTAGAGAGAGTCAGGCTTCTATACAGCTTTCTTAAAACACAAAATCTTCGACGAAATTGCATTTTGTCGGTACCTACGTGGCCCACCGTTGATGGTGACTTCAAATCTTGGCTCGGCCAGGCAACCCGATCTTCATGGTCGTGAGAGAAGGAGTTTCTCTCACTCTACCAACTCAAGCACTGCCGGGTGCCAAAAATGGGAGAAAATCTCATCTTTCTCATCTTTTCCCTTTTAAGTTTATAAGTTAGATCACAGGGGACCCCATCGCCACTGGAGTCCGCGACCGTCGATTCATTTACGATAGAAGCGATTTATTTATTTTAGGTTCAATTTGTGCAAATGAACTTAACTCAAGTCAATTCTAACTCTTGAGATTTTTAAGAAAATCTTGTTCTGGGGTTACTAGATACCTAACTTCAAAAATTCATAAAGAATTCCTACTGCAATTCGTAGCTTTTTTAGGTTACTTGTTTTGGTGAGAACGGACTGCGGCGTGAAGTCCGTTTCGTCATCAAACTCTAGGGAATTTTCTACGAACTTCCTGAGCCATTTCAACAATTTTATTTTTATTTTAAGAATTTTAAATTTTTTCGAGTTTCTGACATTCATGTGCACGGTACATCGTGTCGAGTTGGGTGTGGGTGCACTTGTTGTAGTGGATTCACCATTAGTGGTGAGCGTGTGATGGCTGTTTGAACGGCGTCAATAGCGACTCATGGTTTTAAGTCATAAATGAATAAATTAATGTGTGGGTGAGAAACGAAGATTTGTTCAATCGCCTCGGGTGAAAACAGGTCGGGTGTAGGAATAGTGGTGATATCCGAAGGTCTGTATGGGTGAGAGACCGCGGTGCTATATCTGTAGAAAAGTTGTGTGGGTGTAAGGAGCCTTCATGTTCAACCCAACCCATTACTACGAATGAAAACACACATGGTCATGGTTATCACCCAGACTTCTTGTTGAGTGATAGGGTAAGAAAGGAGTTGACTTCGGGATTAGTTACCCATTGGCATTGGCATTGGGTGTTGGTGAGCCGACAAGGGCTTGGTATATGGTGTCATTGGTACCACCAGTGACGATTGTCACACTTGGCATGGGCATGTGTGCGGGAGTCAGTGAGTGACTCGGGATATGGGCATGAAAACATCTTATGCATGATATAAGTCATTCCATGTGTAAATTGTAAATTGTATGGAATGGATGATTAATGTTGTGCCATTACATATTACATTTTAGGTGGGGATTAGCCTCGGTAGGAGAGGGAATTCATCTACTAGGCATTTGCTACTTCGTCGTGGGACCGCTTTGGTCTGGAGAGTGATTCGGAAGGCGGCTCTGGTAAAGATTATGAAAGCGGGCGGATTGTGTGGCCTTGATTCATGTTTGTGTATATATTGGAAACGAACTAGTTTAGATATGTTTTTGTATTAAGAGTGATGTAATAACTCTTGAATATATAAAACGTATGTTTTTCTCTGTATGGAGCCAGTATGGATGATGGGCCCTGCGGGTCATTTACTCGTATGGATCTCATGATATGAGGCAATCACAGTTCCGGAAGTAGGTTGGCGATTGAGTCAACGACACTCCTGAGTCGGGCGTTACACCTGGCTTAGGACTTCTCTGGATCCTATAACTAATGTTAAAGGTAAAAAAATCCACCTTGGAGATAATCTCTTGAATGAAGTTGGAACACAAATAGTACTCCAATCTAAAGAAGAATTATAGTGATGCCCCATAACCCGGGGATTCATTGACCAACCTTGACCCTTGAGAGAAAACACTGCGGATGTCAGATGTGTTTTGATACCAAACTGTTGTGTCCCGTTTTCTAAAAATTCACATTTTCTAAAAATCCAAATTTAATTCTTTTAAATCGAAATTAAAACTTAATTTGAATCAAATAATTAATTTGATTTTGAGAATTTAAAAATAAATTTTAATTGTGATTTAAAAGAATTGAATTTGGATTTTTAGAAATTTTGAGTTATTAACTTTAAAATAGTTTACTACCTTATATAACTAAAGTGAATTAAAACTTAAAATGACAATCTTAGATCAAAATTTTGGAAAAAAACTAATTTCAATTTTGAATAAAAAAGATTCTTTAGCTTTTATTACAAATTATAAATGTGTTTAAATTGTTAATTTTAAATTACTAATTTATGTAAGTAAAATATATTTTTAACTCATAAAATTAAATTTGTCTTTTCTAAAACTAATCATTCATACCAATTGCTAAACTTAAATTTTACTTTTTTTATTTCATTAAATAATGAAATTTAAATTTAGAATGTCAAATTCAATTTAATACAATTTTAATTCAATTTAAAAAAGCGACGAATTATTATTTTAATTTTAAAATTAAAATTCATATTTTCTAAAACCCTCAAAGTGAAATTTATTTATTTATTCATTACGAGATTTATTTTCTCAATTATCATTGTTATTGTGGTTAAGGATATCGAGGCTAGAAGTGCTATTAAAAAATGAAAGAAGTGTAAATTTAAACTAAAACATTTTTAGTTTAGGATATAAATGACAAAGTGGTGAAAGTTAAAGATTTAAATTGTTATTTTCCCTAAATAAATTGATATTAAAAATGCTCTAAATAATTTTTAATAAAGAAAAACAAATAAAATGAATTTGAATAAAAATCTTTGGTATCTCATACTAGTCAACGAAATCTAAACTTGATTTATTTTCACGTCGTGTTTCTTTGAGAATTATGGAGCACCCAAGCTGGGACTGCTTTACACCAAGACAAATAAGAAATTGGATAGATACATGTCCTTGCGAAGAAGTTGCTAAGATATTTCCTAAGATAATTATGCTGATTTTGATGTACGCTTAATCTTTTGATTGACCGACTATTTGGTAGGGGTCTTCGCAAAGTAATTGGAAAGAATCCATCACTAACTATAGAAGTTAGTACCCTCAAAAAAAAAAAAAAACAATAGGAGCCAGTAATATATGATAGCATTGAAACTTAGTATGTAATCAAATAATCAAAGGCTTTTTTCTTTTTAAATATATGGACTTTACTCAACCAATAGTACGTACTTTTTTTTCTATACACTACCATAATACTTAGAATTTCGAATTATCAAAAGGGAATGATGTAAAAGGTGCACCATATCACCAAATTAAATATAATGAAAATAAAACTCAACTTCTCGCCCATATTAGTGTGAAAATGTATTGTAAAACACTGCAGGAAAATTCGAATTTTACGAAAAAAGAATTAGCAGTAATTTGGTTAAAATATGAAATTTTCTAAATCGGATGATGAAACGGACTTCACCGTGGAATGGAATCATGAAATCTAACTTCTACGTCGATTTGTCGAATTTGAGCTGATCAATTTCACGTTTTTCGAGCCTTGCCGGGTGTGGTGCCGTCGCGGGTTGAAGACATGTAATGTGACAAAAGTCACATACTACATATACTCATGTGACACATGTTGCATGATTAGAGAGATGATGGAAATGAATGGCCTAGATTGTGCCAAGTGTCAAAAATCAAGAAAATGGACACAATGGGAATTATTGGAATTGTTAATGAGAATGAGACAAAAATGCAATAGTGTCATCTTCTCCATTTTGAAAAGCAAAAAACGTGAACGAGAGGAAAATATCGGTAATCGGGATTTTGAGGTTTTAGAGAAGGTGTACCTTCTCTCTCTGGGTTGCGGCCGTTCGGACCGTCGGTTCTCGACGAACAAGAAGCGAAGTCGTCTGCTGCGAGGCTACGTGTGGACACCAATTTGGTGGAGTTGAGCAACTCTAAGAGGTAGGGATCTTTCCCTACTTGTGTGATACTCTTTGGCTAAG